>JAFIRS010002893.1:0-172547 GCA_018342105.1 Gonioctena quinquepunctata | reverse complement strand
TAAAAATGCACCTTCGACCGATTGCAGCCCCTCAACACCCAACGTTTTGCCTTCTACTTCACACACATCCCCAGGGAATCAGAGTGAAGTTAAACCATTGCAACAAGATCTTACTATATCGGGCAACTCGTTTTTAAGCTTCGTTCCGATTCCAAAAAGGAAATCAAATCCGAAAACCGCTAAGAGAAAGTCTCGTGATAAACAATGCTCCGAAATACTAACATCGACACCTATGAAAGAACACCTATGAAAGAACAATCGAAAGCAGCCAAGAAAATCGAAACTGTTAAAAAAAAATAACAGGTCAAGAAAGAAGAAAGGACAATAGTATCAAAAACAAAAAGACAGACAACAGTATCAAAAACAAGAAGACAAACAACAGTATCAAAAACAAGAAGACAGATAACAGTATTGAAGACAAAAAGCTAGTAACAAGAAAGAGAAAGTTGTCGGAAACTAGTAGCGACTCTGACAGAAGCAGTTTTGTTTGCAACGACGACGAGCTTGAAGATTCTGAAAATTTTGACACTGTCGAACAACGGGAAGAGACTAATGAAGAATGTGGCATTTGTAATGAGTTCGGTCGTAATGAAGAACTGTGGTATCGATGCGTCGGCTGTTCGACTTGGAATCATGCAGCATGTACCAGTGCTGACCGAGCTGATGGCGCTTTGTGATTATTGCACCGTTTAGCTTTAGTTTATATATTGTTTAGTGCACTTGAGCACTTTTATTTCAGTACAAATGTTTCCGTCCATTTATTTCTGAATACATCAAGAGTAATGCGCACAATTCCCCATCCACTGCGCTCAATTACCCCGTAGGATGGAGAATTGTGCGCTTTGTATTCGATCTGGTTTTTGTAGTGGTACTTGGTTTCTACAAATAATTGACAAAATATGCTTTCACATAATGAACGTATATGGTATGTTCTTCAAATTTACGAAGTAGCAGTATCGTAGGAGCAATGGCCTAGTCTCAGGAGCACATCTTACTTAAGTGCGCACAATTCCCCCACTCTCCCTTATACGTTTTAATCTACAAGTTCTCAGTTGTAGTAGATTATTTTTCTTGTTTTATGTTTAACTGATTGGCGTCCAAAAATAAGAAAAAGGTTACAAAATAATGATATTTAACATCACACTATATGAATCTATTAGGGCGAGTCTCTTGTTCTGAGTAAATTAGCCGAGGGAAAATAAAGTATAGTCTGTCATATAAGAAGGTCGTGAATCCCCAACCACTTGAGTTAACAGCAGTCGGTGGATTCTACGCAGAGTTGTACCTGCCCTAGCTATTAAATTTTGTTTTATAGGTAGGTATGATGATATTGGGATAAGATAATGATTAACAAAAATCGCTAGAATATAATTGAGAATTGTTTATTTATAAATAATATATGATAATATATATATATATATATATATATATAATTATATTATATTATATAATAATATATGATATACCTAATTAATGTAAAATGTCAAACTTTATACTTTATAAAAAGTTCAGTTTCTCGATAAAAGGTATTTATGAACAAAATTACTCACGAAAATCAGTTTCACTTTCACTGTCGTCATCCAAATTGATAATAAACTTTTCTTTGGTAATTTTTTTTATATCCATGTATGACTTTTCCACTTTTTTAATATGGGAAACACACTTGGCCCAGCTGCTATCAGGAATGTTTGCAGTTTATGTTTGAATAAGAGCTACCACAGTTGAACTTAAGGTTGGAGAAGTATTATTTCTTCGAACTGCTGACTTACGCTGATGCCATATATGTTCTATTGGGTTAAACATACAGTGATAAGGAGGAAGTCTGAGCACCGTCCAAGCTTTCAGCCAATGAATCACAAAAATATTCCTGTTTTATCGGATAACTGCGTAACACTTCTAGTAACTGTTTTTTTGTGTACTTTTCCTTATAGTACATATCATTATTTAACATATATTCTTGTATAGTGGCTTTGGTGTCATTTGAACATGGTGCTTTATCTAGTCTTCGACTGTGGTATCCATGACGATAATACTGTTGGGTGGAATATTTGGTAGGAGTTTATTTTGCAACCAGTCTTCAAATAATTCGGCTGTAGTATCATCATGATAATCGACTGAAGAGTCTTCAATATTCTTTGCCGATAAAGACAACGCATTTGGTATAAAACCATTTTCGGTTCCTGCGTGAATTATCGTAATGCGTTTTCCTTTATTAGACGGCGCATTACTTTGGCACAAGTCAGATGAGTCTACCCAATTTTTGTTTGGAATATCGTGTGTATCGAACCAAGTTTCGTCCAAATATACTACTGTTCTACCATATTCTCTAAATTCGTTCATTGCCAATAAATATTCAAATCTTCATTTCTTAAGGCGCACAGCATTGAGATTTTCCTGCTACTAGTGAGTTTTTTAAATTTAAATCTGTTTTGTAAAAGAGACTTCCTTAAAGTCTCTTTGCAACACTGGATACCAGTTTCATTCTTTTTAAGCCCTTGCATTAAAATATCTAATGTAGGAACAATTTGCTCTTTATACATAGCATATATAGTTCTTCGAATTATATCTACATCACAGCCATCTAGTTTCCTTGAACTGCCAGAGTCTTTTCGGTTCTTTCTTTTTAAAATAGGGTTACTTACTATTTTAAACACTGTGGAATATGGTGTTTTTGTTAAAAAAGCAGTTTCTTGAACAGCTTGATCTGTGGACATTCCACGTTCCAGAAGGGAAGTATAAACATTTAATATAATTTGTTTCCCATGAGGGTATAACATTTGTCGACTAGTGGTACTACGACCACCAGTTGAAGTACTAGCTTCAGGATGAGCCCATGGACGCCAAATTTTTCACGACACAAAAATCGAATAGACACTTCAAAATAGACCCAACTGACACAACGGAATATTAGGTAGGTAATGACTAAATGTTGTTTAACTTTCCCCCTTTTATTTCTGAAATTAGAAAGCGGTCAGTTCTCAAAACAGTCTTGTTTTCCAAATCTGGTAGGCAATTTATTTTGTAACCGTAAATAGACCATTATCGCTATAATCTCGTTAATAGCCCATTCGTACTGAAAGTCTGGTGGCCAGGTAAGTAAATATAAGGGTTCTAAATCAACCTTACAAGATTTTTTATTATCAAATAAATTTAAATACAATACTGTCAACAAAAGCCAAAAATAATGGAGAGCCCACTATTATTAAAATGCCAAACTATTTCATGAGATATTTTAATCCGGACCTGGGAATCTTTCAAGGGCACACATTTTTATTGCTTATCTATATTTCAAACAATAGGTAATAATGAGGGTCGTCGGCTACTATTGATTCACGACCTTCTTATATTTCTGGTGTGACCATAACATCTTGTCGCTATATAAATAATGGCCACATAGTGGTAACAGATTTCATAGTGTTTTTTTAAGAAGTTACTTTCCCTTCTACTTATATTATAAACTCTGTTGGTGGTATATTTGGAAATAAAGCTCATGGTGGAATATATGTATTTAACTAATTTTTCAGCAGGAAATAAACACACAAGTTACCCTTTGGTAGGTACAATTAGTATCGAGAATTTCTAATTTTTTTTGCGTCTACTTCTGCCTTACTCATGACTTCAATATGTTGCATATTGAAAAAATTTTTTCGTGTAGCTATATTTCGACGCTGTTATATGGTGTGGAAGGTTGGACACTGAAAATAGCAACAATGAAAAAACTGGAGGCTTTCGAAATGTGGCTCTATAGGCACATGGACTGACAGGGTGACCAACACGGAAGTACTGGGAAGAATAGCTAAAGATTTGGAATTAATAACAACCATTAAGAAAAGGAAAGCGTCTCACCTGGGCCACGTGTTTCGGAATGAAAAATATCGTAGAAGGCAAGATAGAAGGTAGGAGAGGGTTAGGTAGAAAGAAAAAATCCTGGCTAAAAAACCTACGTGAATGGTTCCAAATACCGGAAGCTTCGAACATAATCCATGCGGTGCAAAACAGAGAGGTCTATCACATGATGGTCACCAACCTTCGGTAGAAGACGGCACTAAAAGAAGAAGAAGCTATATCCCATAAATATATAGAAAAAGAATTCCCATAACTGTATAAAAAAGATTCGACTACGCATAACAAAAAAGCTTGATATCCTCAAAAATTACAGATTGAACAATATTGGTATTGCACTATACATTTTGCTGTACAGGGTAACTTTAAAAATTAATTTTGGAAATTAAGTTAAATTTTTTTGTGGCCATAAACTTTGAGGTAAAATTATTACATAATTTAAACAATGGATTTTTCAAAACATTTAGCAGATTATGAACATGAGTATGAACTCATTATTAGAAAAGTGTTTTCCACTAGACCACTTAAAGATAAGAGAAACATTTTGAGAAAAGTTTTGATGAAAGTAAGTTCCGAACCTCGAAGTCAAGTTGTCCTAAATCAGTTTACCACTACCTATAATAATGAATATTATGAAATTAACCAGTCAGTAAAATCAATTAGAGATACAATAGAAGAATTTGAAGGTACAGATCATAATTATTCTTATCTTAAATTAAAGTCACGTATTATTCACGTTGTAGGAAGAGTACAGGATTTGAATATTCCTAATGACAGGTTGGAAGAATGTACTAGTTTCAAAACCGAGACATACGCTTCGTGTATACAGTGTGAAGCGGAACTAGATGAAAAACTTCAAGTTACCAGTATTAATGAGTCTGTTCTTAATCAAACCTCGAATATAATTGATCCTTTAACACAAACAAATACAAGATGTTCCTTGGATGAAGAACCAACCTCCAGTTGGGGAATTAAATTTAATGGGAAGTCTAAGAATGTATTTTCATTTTTAGAAAAATATTCAGAAATAGCAGAGTCTCGAAAAGTAACAGTAGACGATGAACTATTTACTTCAGCTATTGAACTTTTTACTAACGATGCTTACTATTGGTATAGGAGTATAAAACATAGTGTTACAGATTGGAAAACCGTTGTAGAAAAATTTAAAAAAGATGTTTTGCGTTCAGATATTGAAGACCAACTTTGGGAACAAATTAAACATAGATACCAAAGGAAAAATGAGTCAGTTACCTTGTATGTTGCACATTTAGAAACTCTATTTAGCCGATTATCCCGTCCAATCCCTGAATGCTCAAAAATTAAACACATCAGGCGAGGTCTTTTACCAGAATACATAAGTCAACTCGCACTGGTAGATATTGCTTCAACTCGCACTGGTAGATATTGCTTCGTTAGGGCAGGGGCGCGCCAAGCCATGCGACCGCCTGTGGGCAAGATATAATTTTACACCTCTTACCCCTTTTTTATTGAAAATGTTTACATGGGTGGGTACACATAAATAAAATTAAAATACGTGCTAATACCTATATTTAATTTTGATACGGATACATCAGATAAGGGGGTACACACAAAATTGAAATAATCGATATAACATATTTTATTTTTAAATGAAATATGTGTCAATTTATATACCGTATAATGTATAATCTATAATTTGGAATCATCATTATCATTTGATGTTCGCAAATAAAGGAAATGAGTATTTCCAAAAGCTCAAATAAAAAAAAGGGTACTGATTTTAACCAGCATGATACCTGACTGCTCATCCCCATAACATTTAGAAGATCTTGACAAGTCTTAGACATAAGGATTAACGAATAATGTGAAAAATGCAAAGCAATAACAAAACGGACAAAACAATAAAAATGTTACATAACATTTTCGGATAAATCTTTAATCAACTTGTCTAAAGGAATACAATCCATAAGGTCACTTTCCATGGACATAATTGCCAAATTACTGAGTCTCTCTTGTGCCATAGTTGATCGTAAAAAAGTTTTTATTAATTTTAATTTTAAAAAAGACCTTTTTCCCGATGCTACAGATACCTATACTGGTAGTGTTGAAAAAATTCGTATTGCCACTGCAGTATTTGGAAATGTTGAAATTAAATTGTTCTCTGAAATGTGTTGAAGAATTAGTTAAGGATCTAACTTATTTCTCTCTGGCAAGTGGTATTTTAAACAAATAATTTCATCAAATAAGTCATTTGCATCAATATCTGATTCTTTACGTGCTTCATCTTTCAAATGAAATGATAAATTTCCATACGAGTTTCTTAATTCTTCTTCATTCAAGCTGGACATTTGATAAATAAACACAAAAATGTTATTAAATTGCTCCAACTCCTTGAATCTTTCATTAAGAGATGTTATGGTCGTATCTAGTATAGAGAAGAATACTTTTACTTTGTAATTCATTTTCGGGTCTGTTATATTGATTCGTCACTACTTTCATAATCAAACTGTCTTTTCTTTTTTCTTTGACGAACTGTTTGTAAAGATAAAAAATCTGGTTCAATTTCTAACTCTTCGGCCAGCTCCCTGGAGTCTACAAGAAGTTCGCTGAATCCCTTATCATCTCTTATGTCTAAAAAAAATGATATTATTTTGTTTAGACAGTCTAAACAAGCTTTCAGATTTATACTTTGATTCTGCATGAATTTACCTAGAGAATTGATTTCAAATAAAATATTGTACCAGATTACTACAGAGCATAATAAATTGTAGTTTTGGATTTTTGTTGCGAGCGATCGTGCTGGGTGTGATGTACTGAAATCTTTTGAAGATGCGGATACATCTGCGGATGTAATTATTCCGGGCCACTCTCCAGGGTCATCGGATATTACGGTGGAGTCAGAAAATAGTAATGTTGCCGCTGCTGGAACGTTTTCAGTATGATGTTCCTGGGTACTATTTATATTATTACAATCAGAAACAAATGAGAAACTTGAGGCTGAGGAACAACTAGGGCGAGCATCGTCGGTATTTTCAAGTTCAGGAAGAACACTTATTTCTGACGGTTTCAAATATTTCTTCAAAGGAATCAGCTAATTTTTCCTTCTCTTCCATTTTCTGCCGTCTTTGTTGGCGGAACTGATGACTTGACAATCTTTTTCTTTTTTTGCCCTTTTCCTTAAAATAGGAAATGTCATATTGTTAGCAACCTTATTTCCGTTTTTGGAAAAAAAAATTAAACGTTAAATATCTCGAAAACAGATGAGTTTTGATATAGGATATGTTACATGGTGATCTATTTGAAAAATCATTGTTTCACATCTGTCTTTACCAACAAATTGGATTACATTTTTAGAACACCCTGTACAACATTTGTTGAAAATAATATGTATTAGTATGTATTACAGGACCTTGAAAAAAAATTACCTGAAAATACTTTACAATTAGTAGTTGGTAGTTGAAAGGTAAAATGATTAGCCATATTGTTAATTGCCTTTTATGGGAAAAAAATTTAAATGTCAAATATTTCGAAAACTACTGAGTTTTGATATAGAATATGTTCCAGAAATTTTGATTAGAATTAAGCGTAGAATAGTAAAAATATACCGTCTTTAGTTTTAGTTACACTACTTACCATTTTTTACACTGAAATATTCACCTCACTAACTATCTTATCAACTAATCTGATTTGCAGATTGCAGAACAAACTAGAATGACCCATTTTACAAAATCCAGATATTTATATTAATTTTTATTTTTTGCGGCTTCCGACAGACGACTTTTAAGCCTTTTTCGATTAAAAATAGCAATAAAAACAATAAAAACATTTCTCTACACTTACTCTCTTTGTTTTGATACTTACCGTTACCGCTAAGCCACCTGTCATACTCGGACTTTTTAAACTAGCCGCTAGCCGCTATCGCGAATAGCAAAAGAGTACCGAAAGAGAATCACGCATTAAACATGAATTGGAGCCGGTTTATTTAGCCGAATTGCCGCCCTTAGATTTTGCAGCCCGTGGCTTTTGCCTACATTCGCCAGATAGTTGGCGCGCCCCTGCGTTATGGCAATTATCATCTTTATGTAGGAAATTGGAAGAGGCTTCTCATTTAAAAAGTAAACAATCCTCTCCACTAGTTTCAACTTTAGACCCAAGTATTATACTAGCTCTGACTTCAATAGAAACAATTTTGATAATTCCAACAAAAATAATCAGTTCAGATATAGAAATAATAAATACAGTCAAAATGTTAACAATTTTAATCAAAATACTATTAACAATAGTGGCTATAAAAATAAAACTGTAATAAACAATAATAATGGCAACAATCCTAGAAAGTACATCTAATAGTACAAGAAACACAACAGGTAATGTACCTGAAGCTATAGATACATTAGTTTGTTGGAACTGTAGGTTACCAAACCATTCATTTAATAATAGTAGAGCAACAAGGACAATATTTTGTTTCAAATGTGGTGTACCTAACGTTAAAGTTTTTAATTGCATAAGATGTCAAAAAAACGTGAAGGAGGCGTAATTTTTAAAGGTCAAAATTACACCAAGTTTAGACCCTAACATAAAGAAATTGTAGTATACTAATTTCTCTAAACTACTTCTAGATGTTTCGAATTTTGCTAAAATCCTTAAAAATGCAGGTATTGAAAAACTTTCACCCTTCTTTGTTGCTAAGCCCAATGATAATAGGCCTTATAGATATTTTCGAACAAAACGTTACGGTTTTGTTCGCTAGCGGAGAGACATTAGTGGTAGGTAATAAAGGAATTAATATTTTGAAAACTTTGGCAGTTTATTCTAATAGAATAGGTCCAATAATATTTGCACCGCTGATGGTACCCAGCATTATATAACAGAAGTAGTAGATCTTCTTGTTCATGTTGGTGATGTTTGTAAAATTATTTCTGCTTATGTGGTACCATCTTTACCCCATTCGTTTATAAGTATTTGGTTGTGACTTTGCCAGAATATTTAATATTTCAGTAAACTTTAGTAAAAATACTTGGAAAATTCATAGTAATATTGACATTGATTGATTGATCATTACCTGAAACCACCGTCCTTATGTAGTCTTGAAGACCTGTCAACTGCAGATCGCACGACAGCAGAGACTATTATGAATTCTTTTAATGAGATTATCAGTGAGGATGGGTTGGGTCGTACAAATAAAATTCAGATGACCATTGACACAGGAAATGCCCCACCCTTTAAGAAAAAGCCATACATTTTATCAACTTATATGATGGAAATTTTAAATAAAGAATTAGATGATATGTTAGGACTTGAAGTTGTTGAGCCTTGTAATAGTCCCTGGTGTTCTCCAGTTATGCTAGTTAAACAATCTAATGGAGAATTTCGTTTTGACGGTAGAATACTTATTGAAATTACAAGATATGATTGCTATCCATTACCGAACATCAATAAAATTTTGACATGCCGAAATGCTATGTTCATTTCATCAATTGACCTAAGAAAAGCTTTCTGGCAAAGTCCCCTGAGCGAGTCCCCGAAAATTAAGACTAGTTTCTCAATTATCGGTAGAGGTAGTTTCTGTTTCAATGTAGCCCAATTTGGATTATGTAATAGCGCTCAAACTCAACAGAGGTTAGTAGAACATGTATCTCGATGACAATAATTTGTAGTCCGGATTTTGACCACCTTGTTAAACTTTTGTCGAAAGTCAAAAATTTGTTACAAGAAGCGGGACTCACAATTAATCTCAAAAAGTGTGAATTCTTTAAAACGTCATTAAATTTTCTTGGTTATGTTGTTGGCAACAACTCTTTAAGGACAAATCCCGGTGAAGTTTCGGCTTATTGAGAGGTAAAAAGAAAAACCAACGTATTCAGTCCTTTTATAAAAATTAAACAGCTTTTAGTTTCGGCCTCTATTATGTCCCAACCGGACTTTATCGTTCAGGCAGATGCCTCAAATACTGATTTGAAAGGAGTACTTACTCAGATTATTGAGGCGTATGCATCCAGAACACTTTCTCGTACATAAAGGAATTATAGTACTACAGAGAAAGAGCTACTTGCATTGTGTTTTTGTTTTGATAAGTTTAGGCCTTATATTGAGGGTACTAGATTCACAGCTAAAACAGATCACTACAGTCTGTTGTGGCTGAACAATCTTAAAAATCCCAGTGGCAAACTTAGCAGATGGGCTCTTGGCCTCAGGCAACATAGTTTCGATTTATGTTAAAAATTTTGAATAATTGAAAGATGTTTTTGCTGATGTCAGAAAGATTTTGCATGAAGCTTATCGTCGTAACTCTAAAACATACAACTTGAGAAAGAGAGATATAGAAGTTTTTGTAGGATATAATGTTTGGCGTAGGAATAAAGTTTTATCAAACGCAGCAGACAAGTTCACGGCAAAGCTTGACCCTAAATTTGTTTTATCATTAATTAAGAAAAAGTATTCAAAGCTAGTCTAGATGGCTTTCTCATATTGAGAGCTGCTATACTATTAGCATTTAGTTTATAATATTTATATGTTGGTTTATTATATCAAGATACTTAGAGAACTTTTATTTGATAAGACATACCAATTTTGACATTTACCAATTATGACCTACTGAATTTGTTTCCTGCTTACAGAACGAGTGATACACGCAGTTATCAAAGATAAAATAAAAGATGTCATTAAGTGGACAAAGTATACATTTTCTTTAACGTTTTAATTTTTTTTTTATTATTCTTGCGAGCAATCCTCTTTATTCCTCGGAGGGAGGCAATGTAACGTTTACACTGCGGAGCAGTATAAGTTACGAGTATATAAATTACTAATAATATAGACCCACATATAAATATATAATTTTTATTATTGTCGTAGTTTAGAAAAGATAACTGAAGATGATAATCTTTCATCTACCTATTTTTGTACAAAGTAAATATAAAGGGTTCTGTATTTTGTATTATATCTCTGGAGTAATTCTCTTTATTATAGGGTAGATTTATTCAATAATGATGAGTATATTTACTCACAATATATATCAATTCGTTTGTTTTCACGGATTATTCATTCGCGTATTATGGCAAGCTATCAATAGGTTCGTTGGCCAACATTAGTGAGACGAGTATCAGTGGTTGCCTATCGATAAGTTCTAGGAAACTTGTAACTGACAAAGTGGGACGACCACATGACGTCAAAACAGCTGATCGAGACTATAGGTATTCTCATTGAATATACCTTTTCCTTCTCAAGCTATCAATAGGTTTGGCTGGAAGTGAATGTTTATTTCGTAATTTTAATCATAAGTGGCAATTGTTTAGTTCATACTTTTATCCCAACCGATATTTGGTTATTTCGTATTTTTATTGCAACCGATACTTTATTGCGTTGTAGTTTGTATTTATTTATTTTGTGGTATTCTCCGTGTGGTAGTCAACATAATTAATTATTCAGCTTATTCAGAATAAGCTCATGATCGAAAGGTATCACAGATTAGATAAAGTAGTATATTTCACCATAATTTACATACTCCGCTGTAACCCGCTAGTAGTACTATGAGCGGAGGGGGCTCCCATAGGTCAACTATTGTTCATTTTATAATCACATTACTTCCACAAACTTGATACATAGTTATAAGTTTATATACATATTTATTTGGTGATGGTTGAATTTTTTATAATAAAGGGTATTAAATTTCAATCTGTGTTTCTCTACTAATTTACTCACAGTCTCTCAGACTACCAACACATCAGCATTGAACTAATCTTATTTTCTTGGTTAAATAAGGTAACCTCAATATTTTTTATATAACCAAGTGGCGCTCAACAAATATCTGGATTAAAGTATCTCAGCCACTGCTCAATTATTTTCTCATCATCAACGACCTATAAATGTTCTCCGATGAAAAGCACCGTGCACCTGTAACCCGTTTTCCCCAGAGAAAAACAATGGATACAATTTTCAGATTCAACAGTATTGGTATTACCTCGGCCTTTTATATACCTTTGTCTCTTCATCTTTCACTATCCAAGCAATAAAATACATATATGTGAGATTCGGAGAAAAAAACTATATAATTGATTATCATTGTAGGTACTATATTTTTAAGAATGTTCTACTTTCATTTTTCTGGGATTTTTCAGCTGTGTTATTACCATAGCCCAATAATAAATTCGAGACTCAGTCAAGATGTTCATCATGCAGGCTTTGCAGGCTTACCTGCAAAGAAAGAAGAGTGTCGATAAATATTTGTGAACCTACTCAACATTAAAAAAAAAAACCTTTGTTATGTCATGATCAGATGCTACTATAGCTAGGTATCTCACTATCGATATAAATAGTATAAAATACACGCCTGTCATATGAGAGGAAAAAACCGTGTGCGGTCGGGGGACCCCCGTCAGTAGCGAAGTTCCTTACGCTTTTTCTTCAACTCCGAATGTAAGTAATTCGATATGGAGATTTATCATCACGTAAGGAAAAAGCATTATGCTCCCTCAAGCGACTTTCTCTCTGTAATCTGTATATTTTTATTTTTGAATTTTCTTCTATTATTTTTTCAATGCAAATAATATAAACTATGGATACAAATCAAAAAGTTTCATTTAATATTTTATTTATAAAAAATTTATTTAAAATAGTGAATTATAAATAATATCGAGGTAGCAGAATATCTTATCAATTTCATGTATCCACCATTAGTGTTTCTTTTTTCTCAATATTTTCCCGTTGAAATTTGACGTTTTCTATTCCATCACATTTAATTATCATTATACCATGCAATACTATACCTATATATCATTTTTCCAAACTACTCCGCCACACTAAAAGGTATTTTATTCCTGATAATACTATTCGTTATATTATATCAAATTGACATATTCAATGTATACCATTAATCCATCTTCAACTTCAACTTAAAAAAAAACATAAGAAATTTTGTCCAAAAAAAGGTATAATCATCTAAACATACGTTATATAGAAATATGAAAGAAACAAAAATATCTTCCACGTATTACCAGTCAATGATAATATCCGACTTGTATTCGCATAGATATCCTCCGCTCATGTATCATTTTACATTTCCCGCAAGCAGAACAGCGGTTCGGATGGTTTCGTACACCTTCGAAATCATATGAGCAAGGGCTAGATGCTTGTCACACACACTCGTATATAATAGAAAGAGACAGAAAGAGGCTGATAATGTCGCATGGGGTATTACGCTTTTTCTTACTTGACGATTTCTAGCAGTCAACACCTACCGCAAGCCGCGTAAAGGAACTTATTTCCAAAAACGCTTATAATAATCATTGGTAGTGGTGGTACTTCACTTGTATGTAACTTCATATTTGTATATTTAGGTACCTAAGTACCTACCTACTTCTAGTTGTCCGATTAACGTGAAATTTGGTGCTCACAATTCTGTTGACAATGTATTATGGAAATTTGCTAGAGAAAAAATAAAATGATGGATCCAATAGCTATTATTAGTTCAACGGGTTCACGGCCAGCGCCGCGCCGCAAGACACATCTTCTAAATATACTACCCACCTCCAAGCGTCTTTCAATTTGTGGAAAATAGGCAACTCTGGAAAATATTAGGTATAGTATTTCATACATCAGTGGCTTCTGAAAATCATCATTGGCAGAATTGGTTGGTAACATTTTTTGTATGACCATGCTATTTTTAGAACGGTAGGATGTGTTTACTACTTGCTAGGAATAACTCGACGTATAATTTGTTGAGAAAATCGGCATTCTCTTTAGATATTTATATTAAAAATAACTAAAATATTTATATACCGGGTGCCCCAAATTCAATGTGACAGGCGATATCTGGCTTCCTGAATGAGACTGATGAAAATGTTATACACAAAAGCTAAATTTTCGGAATTTGGTTACGGCATTGTTGAGTTATAGCACTTAAAATGTGAGGTTTTGAGAAAAACCATTTCTAAAGATACCTTATACACAAATCATGTTGATTAAGTTATAGGAGAAATCCTCAGGAATGCATCAGATCACATGAAAATATACTGGGTTTTGAAAATAATGGTCGCAGTTTTGAGTTTTTTCATGGAATTCAGTGACAGAAAACCAGAATCCATGGACGTGGATCACAAACTGCCTAATTTAATCAATCTAGAAAAGAGATAAAATGAAAGCCCTCACAAGAATTGAAAAAAAAACACGAACTTTAGGAACTCACTTGGAAAATTATTAAAGGAAACTACAAACGATTAATATGGTAAAAACTTGATGATGCTAATAACAACTGTAAAAAACATGGCAAACCATGAATGAAATAACAAATAGGACAAAAAAACAAAAAACTCATCAAGCAATATGAGAATGAAATTATATGCAAGTGAATATAATGAAACGTGAATATTTTGAAACGTTAATTGATGTAGATACGCCCTTTTTGATTAGTATGGCAGAATATCTGTTTACGTGACGCAAAGGGTTGGGAAACAAAATAATTGTTTTTATTTTTTATATAGGCCAATTTATGTTGTTCTGTCTCCGAATATTTTCATTATCTGCTAGCATTCAAAACTTAAAACAATTTTATTATTTATGAGAGATTTCTATTGAGGACGATTTTTATAACTCAAAAAGTTCCATCATCACTGGGTTTTGCCTGAATCTTTTAATCCCTCAATTGACTTAGAGTACTTGGTTTATTGCTCGTTACATTAACCCTTTAATTCAAATGAATGATTAATGACAATATTGGCCGCGATTACCTTCAATTAAATACGGTGAGATTCAAAAAGTCTTCACCATAAGAGAAACTTTTTTATTATTCATTTGTCAGAAAATTCCATTTTCCCAAAAAAATGGTGAATTGCGAAAAATTTGTATTTGGGTTGTCAAAATCTTAGAATAGGATTTCTGATGAGGAGTAAACTACCCTTATTTTCGACATTGTCAAAAAAAAAAGTTATTTAGAATTGGAAAATGAATATTAAAAAAAATGTTTTATGTTATCTTTTGTGGGAATAATTTATTATTTTCAATGATTTTGATCAAAATAAATTAGATTTTTTTTCAGATTTTCTTTTAATTACCGGTATATTTTCTTGTTGGTAGATGCTCATCTCCTAGAAACCTGAACGTTTCGATTGTAAATAAACCTGTCATATACTTATTTGCATAGGGAATTTCCTATCATACCCTCACCCACTACCTTAGCACTACATTTGACATTTCGATAGTTTAAAAACAATAGCGAATATGTTGTATAGGCGGGTCAAAATTTTAAATCTTGAAAAACGCAATCAGCATGGAAAACTTAAAAATATCTATGGTCATACAAAAAAATGGGCTTTTTAGTATGGAGTACTCAGGCTATAAATTACCAGGAGACCTCAGTTTTGTATTTCTATATACAAAATATGCCAACAGAACTTTTCTGTTTGAGTTCTTAGCCTTGCTTCCTTGAAAACACTTCTTTAAAGTTGTGTACGTTTTTTCATAGCGATGTTTTGACTTCTGAGATATTATGGAGGAACATCCTATTTGCCACGATTGTTCAATGTCTGTATTTTCTTCGTTCTCAGAATTACTCATAATTTAATCAGTTATTAAAGTTAATTTCTAACAATTTATAACAACAAATTCAAAACATTGTTAAAAGTTCCTTTTTCCTTGTCTATTTTCTCCCTCTACTAATACGCGGCATTCTACTCTTGACATTGGGGCGAATTTGATTCTCTGTCCTTTTCTTGTCTCTCTCTCTCTCTCGTTCTCCTTATTACTCTTCCGTATTTCGGCCTCGCGTTTCTATAATTCACTTCAGCAAATTTTAAAAAAGGATAACATAAAATTTAACTAATACGTGAATAATAAAATACTTATTAATTGTAGAGGTTCACCATTACAAATAATTGGTGACATCGTGATTGAACATGACAATAATAAAATGGAAGTTGATGATGAAAATCCCACTATAGATCATGTACAAAAACCGAGACAAATTATTGGAGTTAGGTAAATTAATTTTTATTTTATTTTTATAATCATCCATGACTCGCACTCAGAATTAGTCATAATTTAAACAGTTTGTCACGCGCGTTTGACAATAACGTGACATTTAGAAAACTTTTTTTACTTATTTTTTCTGTCCTGTTGCCAATATCTTGTATCTAGTTTTATGTTCAGAATAATTAACATAATAGGTACTGTTACTTCTAGAGCAGGACCATAACTATTTAGCTACTACCTTACTTTCGTTAGCGAATTACCTAACAAAAAAATCCCTCACCCCAAACAATTTGAAATATATCACGGCCCAATAAAAATAACTAAAATAACTAAAAACATCAAAAATGGCCACCAAAACACAAAACTAACGAATCAATCAAACGAACATACCATATAAATAAAGACAAAACTAACAAACCACCCTCCATTTTCTTATATCAGAAATCGCATTTCAAAGCTCTAAAAATGAACTTTTTATTAAACGTACACCCCTATATTTCAATGTTTTTAAAAATTACCACATTTTTCTGTATATATTCTGTATATAAGAATATTTTATATTGCTACGAAAACGAATACAGTACACCACTGCATGATATTTCGTCTCACGTGAAGTGACGTAAGGGAGGCTTCCCGAAGGTTTTCTAGAAGTGAAATGTCGGACAGTACAGTACAGTTGGATTCATCCTGAAGAAACCGGAGAGATTCCGATAAAGTGTCGTGCATGATACTTTAGTAATAAACTGTGATTGATTTATTTAATTGTCAGAGTGCACTATTGTGATGTTTTGTAGGTGAATAACCGAATAATTGGTAATAGCCACGAATTCTGTTCATAATACGTGAAAATAATGCATTTTGTGATGATCCAGGAACATCGTAAAAATCGCCACATTTATTCATGTGTGAACAGGACGTAGAAGGGGATGTTTGATGTCTCAAAAACTTTACTTTTAACATCCCTGAGATGTTTTTCTGTTCGCTGGGTTGCTATATTTCTTCCAATTTATATAACTAAAACCTAAAACCTAACCTAACCTAACCTTTGTCACAAATATCACGCATAGCACGCATGACATCAATTGAGATTTCTGAAAACTTCTTTAAAGCATGAAAAAGAAGCCATATAGGCAGGTATAGCTTACTTGGATATTTTGACCGGAAGATTGGGCATTTATATGTTTATATACACTCACTATGTTGAATAATAAACAAATTATTTATTGTTGATAAAGCGCCACTATGCCTCGCCCAGTGTTTATTTTTATAGTAATTGCCCACTTCATATGCAATCATTAATACGCAAAGGTAAACTTCATCACCTGGCAGTATGGGAGAAATCAACAATTTCAGTTTATTGCGAAAGTTCGAAGCGTTAGTGTCGATCAACGTGGACGGTGCCTGACAATGTGAAAAACGTAATACACCTAAAAGGTTGGAATGACGCAGTCGTCCTTGCCAAGGCCTCCATATTCCAGTAGTGACGACGAATACAAAAGTGATGTGGAAGACTACCAGGTCAGAAACGTGTTAGAACTGAAAATAAAACAAGTGCAATTGCAAGTGTATGAGAATCAGTAAGATTCCGGTAGAGGATTTTTAGTCCAGTAAATGAGTAAAAAAAGTATCGAGTGAATCGTAGCTATAAAATTATGCAACTCGATTCAAGGACGTCAGGCAACATTGTTAAAATCAATCAAATCAAAAAATCAATTCAGGGATTGTTCGACAATTAACAATTTAACATAGCTGCAAATTTCGTATTTGCAACCCTCTCCGATGATGCCATGATGCATTTTTAATTTACAATAACACCTTTACAATGTTTGATAAAATAGTAACATTTGCAGATTCTGATTGCATATCAGTGCATTCGTAACGAAAGTGTAAGTAACTATTAATTTTGACGCAGTCCATAACGTTGGCAGATATATGCTATTTTCACCAACAAAGTAATAGGATTATAATTTCTGCAAATTTTTGTGTTAAAAAAAATATTTAAATTTGCAACACCTGCAAAATTGGAATTCATTATTATTATGATAAGTAACTTGAATGGTGCATTTGTAGTCGATAGCACATTACACATTTTTGTGGCTAGAGTGGGAGAGGACAATAGGAAACAACGATCAATCGATTTTTCTCGAGCCCACGCCGCATTTCCAAGCGACTTTTGTCGAATAAAAATACAGAAGTTATGAAAATTAGTAGAATTGGAACTTTTATCTACTGCTTTCCTACAAGAAGTAGTAAACCTATATTTTGCAGGTGACTTCTGAATATTATTATAATAAATATTTAGGATATTTTACCACTTTTATAGGGAGTTGCAAATGAAGGTTTTCCAGGGTTCACCGAATCTAACCTTTGCAAAAATGTTATTTTTACTCTATTTTTACTCATTGATTATTGTCGATATCATATATCTGCCAACATCGAGGACTGCAGCAAAATTAATAGCACGTCTAAGTTACGAATGCTGTACTTCCAGTCAAAATATACATACGTAACAATTTTAGCAAAATATTTTTCAGTGGATTAAAAAAGTGTTTCATTGTAAATCATGAAAAATGTATTATGCCGTCATCGGAGGGGGAGCAAATTGGCACGGTCATCTAGCGATTTCAGTGTTCACTCATAATTTCGGAAGTATGTTAATATATCATAAAATAAAATATAATGTTAATCAAAAACAATTCATTACTTTGGCGGAGTCAAAAGTGGGTGCAATTAATGCATGAAATTCTTAATATTGGAATGAGATTTATATCAAATGTAACAATTATTTGTCAATTTTAACAATGTTCCTGACCTTCAATTGAATTGCATTATTTTACCATGGAGTATAAATGATGTAAAATTTTTTGGTTGTCGCGATATTTATTTAGCCTTCGAATTTCAAACGCGTATTACAGTTTCATCAATATTTTTTCTGGCAGGTAGGGTTCTTTAACGAGCTCAACATCTATGAATTCGGGACCGCCATCTTAACGTCCCCTCCGAAGGTCCGAAAGATCTATCGTCTTATCTCGTGCTCATTGATAAGACGCCTGCAGCTGCGAATATGCTACTACGCTACAGTCGTTAGGGCATTTCAACGCGCACCTTCCTTGTTGGGTGGTCACCCATCCAAGTAAACGCGCCCGATGTTGCTTGGTTCAGATACCGATAAGACTCTCGTCAACCTGACCAGCCACCGGTGCCCATAAGTCAGAACTTTATTATGTTAAATTTTCGTTTTGATCGGATTGGCGATAAGGCAAGCATAAATAGAGAGATAATGTCTCTATACTTACACTATTAAAAATCCGATTTAGTTCAAATTTTCACTAATATATGGGTTAATTTCCAGATAAAAATATTCTATTAGTTGCAATTTGCATTGAGATAAAATGAAAGTTTAGTTATTTATATTTTCTCCATTTTCCAGGAAAAACAACGTGATTTAATTGCATGAGTTAGTTTTGGTAAAATCAACAGGAATTTGTGTACCTACATTTAGGGCGCAATTCTTCCATATCTTTAAAGCATAACAGATAGAGAAACAATTTGAAAGAAAAACTTTTTCAATTACTGAAGTAACGCATTTTAAAGATATAATCTCCTGTACAGGGTGTTTAATACAAGCGAGTACATTTTTTCATGCTTAATAATGGTAATATTATTGATTGTTGGTTGGTATGGATTTGGTTCATATCTGATAGTTGATATCAGAAAAATATTAAATTGGTTGTAAAAAAAAATATGTGTCTTCAGGCTTGGTCTGGTGAAAATATGATAGTCTTTAATAGTGGGTTGTTTTCTACACACGGTGAGCAGATGCATGCAGATATTGAAGAAAATATTAGACTTCCGGGTAGTTCGGAGAAATAATTTCATATTGTACATTTTTATAAATATATTTTCACTGTTATTATACATACCTGAAAAACCATAATTTAGGTTTTGATGATATGTGTATTGAGACTAATATCGGACTATGATGATATGTCGAGGTTGAGGTGTTTCTGTAGTTTTGGTCAAATCCTAGGAATCGCCAGATCGTATGATGTAAACATAACCTCCATCAACCTACTCACAAATTTTTAAATCGATCCACTTTCCAGTTTGTCGGATATTTGCAATTATAAATGAGTTTTTTGTACGTGATTCCTAACCTAATTCGTGAACGAATAGGACTTTGTTCACATTTTTTAATATATATATATAATATATATATATATATATATATATATAATATAAAATATATATATATATATTTTATATTATATATATATATATATGTTATACAAACTAGATTGCTACTCTCAAAATCTAAATCCGAACACATGTAGAACAACCTTTATTCATGATTGATAATGATGCTTCTGGTCCAATATCACCTCCCACAATTGATATCAAAAACTATTTAGTAACTCTTATCAACGATTTCATACATTATACAGTAACATATTTATTATAATTTAAATCAGGAATTCCAAAGGTGTAAATATTTCTTTGCAAAAAGTGAATCACACTTCAATTATAAAATAGTAGGTATATCTTTACTGTGACAAGGGATGTGAATATTTGTCCAACGATTTCAAAGAATATTGTATTCAGAAGGTTATTACTTTCCATTAAAATGTACCACACACACCTCAACAAAATGGTGTTGCAGAGCAGATAGATCGCACAATTACAGAAAGAGGGCGTGCGATTCTTTTTACCTCGGGGTTGGAAAAATCTGTTTGGGGCGAAGCTGTCTCAACAGCTACGTACCTAACTAATATTTAGGTATGTAAATGAAATACCATATAAACTATGGCACAATAAAAAGTCCAGATTAAAAAAAAAACAAGTCCATGGTTTATATCCACCTTAAAACTAAGAAAACAAAATTTGACGAAGTCATTTAAAGGAATCTTAGTGGGATTGCTCCCAATGGATAAAGTGTGGAATGTGAAAATTGAAAGTTTTCTTGTAGCTCGTGACGTAACTGTCGACGAGGTGAATTTGAAAAAAAATCACTAGACCTATAAAAAATCATTCCGATGCAACTTCGGAGCCTAAAACTAAGAAAACCGACTCAAACTCGGAAAAAAATTAGTTATTTCTGAATACAACACTACTCCAACCAATCTACACACATCACAAGAATTAAATCCTTCTAATTTTGAGAGACGTGAGAGAATAAAAAATTATTCTTTGTCCCACTATAATTGAGGATCTTGATCATGGGATAAATAATGATATATTCAGTAGCTTACTTTGTGCACATACTCTCATGAGTACAATGAAATTAAAACAAGGGATGATCTAGACAGTGGGAGCAAGCCATAAAGGATGAAGCTGATTCACGCACCTCTTATAATCTTTGGACATTAGTAAACAAATTCACTGACAAAAATATTCTCAATTCCAAGTGAGTATTTACTAGAAAAATAGATAAACATGGAAAACCCACAAAGTACTAGGCAAGGCTAGAAGCAAAAGGTTTCAGTTACCAAATTTAAGTGATTATAATGAAACATTTGCGCCTGTTGCACACATTCCTACCTTGATATTTATTTTAGCCTTCTCCAATCAATACGATTTATGTGTCCATCACATGAAGGTTGAAACTGTACTTCTGAATGGGTTTTTGCAAAAGGAAATGTACATGAAAATTCCCGAGAGAATAAATGCAGACAAAAATAAAGTATACTCTGCTGAAACTGCATAACTCAATTTATAGTTTAAAACAATCATCAAGATGTTGACAAAACGATTAAAGAGCTTAACTGTAAAGTTCTCCAACTGATCCATGTTTGTATATACTAGACAGAGGTAAAATGAAAAAGAATATTTACGTTATCCTTTATGTCGATGATATTTTAATTTGTAGAGGAGACAAAGGGGCAATGTCAGGACGCATTTAAAGAATCAACTGGAAATGAAAGAAATACTTACAGGATGTTAAACCTTTTTTAGGCATACGCATTCAAAGATCAGAAAATACGGCAACCTAGTATCAAAGCTATTGTTTGAACTTAGTTCTGAACAAATATAATATGTCCGAATGTAACCTGTAAAAACGCCTCTTGGAAACAAATTAAATTATCACGAATTAGATAGCGATGAAATTCTGAATTTTCCTTGTATGCACACGACCAGATCTATGTATAGCAATAAACATTTTGAGCAGGCAACAAAGTAAAACTAGTAAAGAACTTCGGCAGGTACTGAAGTAAAGCTATTAAAGAACTTTGGACATGCCTGAAAATAGTTTTGAGATATATTAAAGGTTCCATAGATCTTAAATTGACTTATACGCAACAATAATTATGTAAATATTATTGAAGATTGTGTATTCTGACTGAGGTAATAATGAAGTGGATAGAAAAGTACAACAGGGTACCTATCCAAAGCCTTCAAATACTGTACTATTTCTTAAAACTCAAAAAGGCAAACCTCAGTAGCTGCATCCTCAAAGGAAGCAGAAAATATGGAAGACTCAAAGACAATAATGGCTGCATTTGTATAGCGAAGATTCCCACAAACCATAAAAGAACCAATTATTGATATAAAATATAATTTTACACGTAAACAAATATTACAAAATAAAGTAATACTAAACAATTGGTTTATGCCCTCACAAAGCCACTATCTATACCAGAATTCTTACTCACAAGAACAAATGTGGGATTGAATTGATTTTTCTATTAATATTTCTTTTGGTTGTGTTTTTGAGTGGGAGTGTTGAGATAAACCGTAACAAAAACACAAATCAAATAGTTATGATTCATCGAAAAATACTCTGTGCGGCATTCTCAAGAGGGTCTGATTTATGAACTATAATAAACACTTCTGGGCATTATAAACACGAGGTGCTTTCATGAATAATATACACAAAGTTAGTCGATACTCAGCTTTTGTACGAATCGTATATACGTTTGAAATAGACGGTTCAAACGAATTATGTATTTTATTTAAATCCCTAACCTACTAAGTTCAATAATCTCATCGTCTGTGGGGGCCTTAAGGAAGACTCATATAGAGGTAGCATTACCTGCATAACCTGTTTCCATTCATTGACATTTTCATTTTGTATGTTCTGAATAATAATGAAAAACAAGTATGCAAAACTATTTCAAGTAGGCATAGATTGTTAACGAATGTGATTATAAGATATAGATTGAATTATTCGATTCATTCAAGATTGGCCATTTTCCTACAAAAATATCTAAAATGTGGCTGTAGATTATAGTTATTAGACGAAAATAAATGTTGCTAGGACATATCGTATTGAGAGTAAAATGTTTCCTAGTGTTTGCAATTAAGAAAATATCCATGTGTAACTTTCGGAGGGAATAATCTGTATATAAGTGAACTAGTTAATTGGGATTCTGAAATAATATCAACTTTCCTCTACCGCCAAATGGAATCGGAAGGCCAGAATTGACAAAATATAATGTATATTGTCATCAAAATTTTATCTTTTGACTAGTCCAATAAGTTTCACATGTGTATTATTTTTCTATATGTGAAATTTCAGTGATGAATAGATTTCTGTTATATTCTATTCTATACAAGAAAACCTTGATTTCACTTTCAACATACAAATTTACCTTCTACTGAACAGAGGCGTTCCAAGGGTTTCAATTTTGGGGGAGTTTTACACCAAAGAGATCTCGAGTTAGAATTTTCAAATAGTAATCAACTTTTTTGTATTTTGTCCGAAAAAAGATTTCAATATAAAAAATTCTGGATAAGTTGTTAAAAATAATAGAGTACCTACTTTGAATTCATAAATCTGAAAAAAACCTTTGGAAAGTTGTTGAAAAACTATGGAGTACTTTACTTGGAAGTCAGTTATTTCGAAAACTGAATGATACGACATGCAAAAGAGGGTTTTAATCGGAATCAATGTCGTCAAAATAAAATAGACCTGTCCAAAGGTAAAAAAAATAAGTTATTTGGGAGTTTTTGAGTGAGCTATTGAAAACTAATTGAGTACCTCTGAAAAAGTCCATTACCTCAAAAGCTAAAGAGTCGAGTTCAAGAAATGAAAAAAGTTCATGATCAGAATTGAAATATATTTCAAATGTGGTTTTATTTTGTCTATTCTACAAAAAAGTAGGGTGGGGCTCCACGTGAAAATAATTTATCATTGAAAGGTTGACCTACCCTAGAATTTTTCCCAAAATTTATTAATTTAAAATTCTATCAGAATAACGTTTTATATGGGGTACTTGGCATACCTAGGCGATTATGTATATATATACAGTGCGGCTTTCAATAGTCCCTCCCTGTTTACTTTTGAACGGTTCGACGAAGAACAAAGAAAAATAAAACGTATTGAATGATATCATCGATACCACTTTTTGAAATGAAAGACATTGTGATTGCCCGAAACATGGCGCGAGGGGGCACATCAACTTGAAAATTTCAAATAGCAAGGAGGGTCAAGTAGAACATCGTTGGAAAGATAATTCAATTTTATTTTCAACCATCCTATTTTTTTCAATTTCGTTCAAACGTTTTTTCACAATATGTATTCGAAATGTCAAATATAAGTGCGGATCTGAATGGTACCATTACCTCAATAACTTTTGAACGGTTTGATGTGAAATAATAAGACATGAAATTTATTGAATGGTATTAGCGGTCCTACTTTTTGAGAGAAAAGATACATTACAATTACTCAACAGAGAGCGCTGGGGGCACATCAACTTGAAAATTTCGAAAGGCATAGAGGTCGATTTGCACATCCTTGAAAAGGTAATTCAATTTTTCTTTCAACTAGAGTTGTTTTACGGAATCACAATTGCGAGTGCAGCTTTTTATAGCCCCCCCCCCTTCACCACTTACTGTTAACTTTTGAACGCTTCGACATAGAATTATATCACCGATACTACTCTTTGAAATATATGACATTGTGATTGCTCTATAAGTGGCGAGGGGGGCACATCAACTCAAAAATTTCCCCCGCATAGAGGGTCAAGTGGCAATTGTTGAAAAGATAATTCAATTCTCTTTCCAACCATCTAATTTTTTGAATTTTGTCAATTTTTTTTTCACAGTATGCATTTTAAATTTTTGTTATACTTGACATTTCAAATGCATATTGTTAAAAAATGTATAAACGAAATTGAAAAAACTGGATTGTTGAAAAGAGAATTGAGTTGTCTTTTCAACGATGTGCCATTCGACCCCCCCATGTATTTGAAATTTTTTATTTGATGTGCCCCCCGCGTCTTCTATCGGGCAATTACAATGTCTTTCATTTAAAAAAGTAGTATCGGTGATATCATTCAATATATTTATTTTTTCATAGTTTAAAAGTTACTATTAAAAGCCGCACTATATATATATATATATAATATATATATATATATATATATATATATATATATATAAAAGACTATATATATATATAAATTATATATATATATATATATATATATATATATATATATATATATATATATATATATATATATAATATAGAATGAAATGTACAGTTAACAATTAACAATTGAGAATGTTGATTGGAGAGGTAAACTTATAATCGTTACCAATTGTATTAACTGTATTAAGAGAAATGTGGTACAAGAAACAGAATGATCTGAAACAATAGGTACTGAGAGTGGTTTATCGCCATGTACATTTTTTTCTGCGAACTCAATTTTGTTTTGGAGTTTGGATAGAATCCTCAACATAGCTTTCGGCTACAGCCTAGAATTTCCAGCTACCATGTCACTTCAATACTAAAACATCAACAAACAAAATTTGTAATTTTAAATATTCAGCAATTTTGATAAAGAATTTCCCTAGCATACCCTTTTCCACTATTTGAGTTCTACATTTGTCATTTCGATAGTTTTAATACTTTTGAATTATTCGGGTCAAGTTTTAATACTTTTCAATTATTTCCAAATAGTGAATTCTTTCATCTTTCTTTTTTTCTTTGGTGAAAACACTAGCCTTTTTCACCTGTGCCCAACATTTTTTATCTTGAGAAACGCAAGCCATGGAAAACTTAGAAATATCAATAGAGTCATACAAAAAAGGGCTGTTTACATGGAGTCTCTAAACCACCAGGAGACCTCAGTTTTACGTTTGTTTGGACAAAATATGCCAACAGTTCCTTCCCTTGCTTTCTTCAAACCACTTCTTGAAAGTTGTATATGTTTTTTCATAGCGATGTTTTGACTTCTCTGGTTCTACAGAGGAACATCATATTTGCCACGATCGTTCAATGTCTGTATTTTTTCGCTCTCAGTATCACTCATAGTTTTATTAGTAAAATATAATTTCTAACAGCTTGTCACGCGCGATTGACAATATCGTGACATCAAGAAATATAATTACAAACGTATCCATAAAAACAAATTCAAAATATCGTTAAAAGTGTGTTATAGCATAAAACAAAATAAAAATGCTCAAGAAATTTGCTTTATTTGATATATAAGGGTCGTTAAAAAAAATAATATAAGCAGTAGAGAGTTTACCGATCTTCTCCAATATTGTCGTCGATCTGTAAACTACTACTGTTCTTGATTCTTATTATTCGTATACTATCACAGCTGAATATCCCAACTATAACGGCATATGAACCAGCGAATACATTTTTATTGTTATTTACATATTCATTAAATTTCAGTCCATAGTCAACCGAGAGCCCCAAATATTTAGTTTTTCGATTATTTTGTCCCAATTACGCAACTAAAAGTAACTATATTGGTTTTTAATATGTTGACTGTGAAAAGAGTCGTGTCACAGCACTTTTTTACTTTTCGTATGTTTCATCGTTGCTACGCCCTGAAATAGTAGTATTTTCAGAGTACATTCATGTAGAGGTACCACCAATAAAAAAATGATGCAAAAATGCCCGACATATATACTGAAAAACACTCATATTAGAATCGGTTTTGCGGCTTGTCTTGAGAAATCAAGACAAGCCAAGAAATAGGCGTCACGAAGGAATTCTTGATGCCTCCCCAGTTCCAACTGGTATCTTTATTATATACAAGATCACCGGCCATTGCTGTACGTAGATATTTAAAAACGAATATTAATTTACTGAATGATCGTTCGTAAAAGGGTGTTGACACAGGTGAAGTTAAATCGAAACAAATAATTATGTAGGCATATGGTGAACATTTCGTAATGTGAACGCTACTTTGGAAATACATATGAAATTAAACATTCTTTACACGAGTCAAGTCTTTGCAATTCAATATGAGAACATTCAGGTTATTGTTTACGGATTTGTAACCTGTAACAGCATAATATATTTAATTAATTCAATGGTATAAATTGTTGAATTTTTTTTAGAAGACTTCTGCACTGAAAGATATCTTTGTAGGTTATTTTGAATGCAAGAAGTAAAGACATAAAAAACGGAAAATTGCTTTGGATCCTTCTCTGTGAAATGTATAATAATTCCTTTTTTCGTTTCGTTCTGCCCGGTAGTGTTTAAAAAATAATTTCCACAACAGATTTTGAGTTTTTTTGCAAGAGGCAATAATTTGAATCTTTTATGTTCTATTTTCGGATTTTTTCCCTCTCAATAGGTCTTGGAAAAGTATAAATCAGAAGTTGTTACAATATATAGAAAATAACGGCCTGTGATCTTTGAAGAGGAAATTCCTATGAGATACTTACTTGTCGACTGCTCTTTCTGTGCAAATTGGAATTTGATACAAACATCACAAATTATCCAACGTTTCGCATGCGCAGCCGACTTTGGAAAATTTTACCTACAGTGAAGTATCTCTTTCACTGCAAAAATATTTTCACAATGTCTTTATGAAGTCCTTAAAAACAGTATTATACTGAAAAAGGAAACAAATATGGTAGAAAGTCCGAAAAATGATAAATCTACGATAAAAAATTAAGATATCATTTGTAGTTCAAAATAAGTTATTAACATAGTTAAATGAATAAATAAAACTTTATTTAAATCCAGTTCCCTTTTCAAATTATTACAAATCGGTCACGATTATACCACTGAAACAAACTAATCGTTTCGTGGAAGGTAGCGTTCTCATATTCCCCACATAATTCATAGAAACCACACATCAATTATTCTCAGTTCTTGAGCAATGGCGAGAATTGTATAAAGCTTAAAAAACACGTTTTATATTTATAAATCAACGTTGGATCAGGGTCGAGATGGCAATAAATAAAAAATTAGGCTTTAATACAAATACGCCTAATTAGTGTTTTTGTCTTGTTCAACATCTTCCGGCTGAGTAAATCACAATAATAATAAAGAATATTCTGTCTTGTCATAACTAAAAAAATTTGGGTTCGAGTTGTCAGCTCCAGCAAAAATTAATATCGTTTCTAAAGAAAAGAAAAAGGTAAATTTGTTGTATTTCCACCTCTGATCTTGAAGATTTTTGTGGTAATCAAAACTTGGCTATTTCGAATACTTTCGGAATTATGGCGCTTCATAGTTCTGTAGAGATATTTTTGTTTTGTTTTTTTATTTAAAAACAATTCTAATTGAAAAGGGAAACATTCTCAATTGGATATTGATAAAAATACTTTTCTCTGAATGATTCCACATCTGATTTTATGAACATCCTGTTCATATTTTCAACAAATCAATTCTAATTGAATTTTGTCATTATGAAATGGTATATTCCATCTTTTAACTGTACCCATCTGATACATTTTAAACCGTCGAAAATTTTTATCTTTTCAAAAATCTGCCTTCTTTCATCACCTGCTAGCTTGTAAGCGGGGCCCTTTTACAGGTAGCAAGTACAAAAGGTACATTAAAACCTTACTCATCTACGTTAAAGTATGGTAATACTTTTAACATTTAGTATTTACCGAGTGGCCGAGCGGTCTAAGGCGCCAGATTTAGCTCGGGATCTCGAAAGGGAGCGTGGGTTCGAACCCTATACCTGACGGTTTTTTTTCTTTTTTTTTTCGAAATTGAAGAATGATATTTGTTTTGAGCCAAATTTGTCAAATCATTTCTCATGTATAAGAGCTGGCTGTAGAAAACCTGCCCGATCGAGTAACAGAATGGAATATTTTTAAAATGTTAGCACTCACAGAGACCATAAGAAAAATAATGGATAGAATTTGTTCACAAGTTTTGTCTGCCCTCTCCGGAACATTTTTCCTACTGCAACCATACCAATGGAGTAACATCTTCCCAGGTAACACTCTCCGCGAGATCTCTGAGAGGTTATAATTAGGATCTTATGCGAATTCCTATTGCGAGGTTTTGGTGATCTCTATGTGTTGTAACTTAACGAAATTCCCACTGGTGTCCCCAGGGGAAATCTTAGAGACCACACATTTCATTTGCCAGGTTTCCAACTTATTGCGAGTTCCTAAAGATGTCCCGAACGTAACCTGAATAAGGAATTCTTATTGCGAGTTCCTAAAGTTACCCGAATGTAACCAGAACAAGAAATTGTCAATGCGAGTTCCTAAAGTTATCCTGACTGTAACCTGAATAAGAAATTCTCATTGCGAGTTCCTAAAGATATCCCGAATGTAACAAGAACAATAAATTCTGACTGCGAATTCCCAAAGTTAACCCGATCGTAACCTGAATACAATTTTCTTATTGCAGTATATATATATATATATATATATATATATATATATATATGTATAACAAAATGGAAGGAATTTAATAGACATGGCCCTCAGAGAAAAGTGTTAACCGTAGACACGTGTTTCGGGCTCTCGGCCCTCATCAGTACGGTTGAGAAGTGCAAGGGTGAACAACACTTGGTAGAAAACGACAAATCAACGGAGTCAACAAACAGAAGCAACACTGGTGGAGAGTTGAAAGAATGAGAGAGACAATAGATATGCGAAACATATTATACACATCGCACATCGGGGAATTCTATCATACAGAAAGAAACAGATCGTCATCGTAAGTCGTGGATCGTGGAGATCGTCCATCATTCCTATCCGTTCGTCTGTTTAACTAACGTAATTTTGAGTGCTTGGATGGCGTTGACTGCTTCACAAGGTAATTTTTTATCGATTGTATAATATGTATTTGACTATTTGTGTTTGAGTGTTTAATGAAAAGTGAGGATAGATAAGTGCTGTTTTTTACCATGTTCTCATTTTACGAAGGGTATTTTTGATGTGTAGACCTACTAATGGTGTAATAGATGAGATAATATATTTGCACCACGAAAGATAAGTACCTTCCATATATATTAGTCAGAAGTAGTAAATAGAATAATTGCTCTGCCTGATAGATACCTTAGCAATCGGTAAAAGAGGCGCCGAATAAGCATTTAAAGCAAATCACGCATTAATGAAGATAATGCCTTTGATAATGACTATAGGAGTGCCAAATTTTTTATAGGAAAGTCATTCCAGACATATTACCCAGTGTGCCTTACATGGGGTTATGGAGCTTTTTCAGTTTTTAGATTTGGTTTTTGAATTCCTTAGAAAAAACAGCTGATGGCTCACCTTGCCAAAATCAAATCAACCGTTTTAGAGACAATCAACCGCGAGCTTGACAATTTTGTGGATTGATAAAGTAATGAAAAAAAAAAATTTTCAAGAGGAAGTCACTTCCAAATTTTTATAGAAATAATTCAGCAATTCTTGATAAGTTATTGTGAAAAACTTGATTTTTTATTTTCAACCACCACCCTGTGGGATATCCAAAGGGCAGTGAAATGTATATTTGAATTAATATCCCGAATATTATGCTTTACCATTTGCTTTCAGGTCTACCGAAGGTGTCAGCTAGATTATGCCAAAAGGTTAAATTTTTCAGTTTTTGTATGATTTTGTTTTGAGATACATTATTGATAGCTCTAGCTTATCTTGTAAGATGAGATGTTTAATAAACTTCATATTAGTTCATCACTTGTTTCAATATTCTTCCTCTCTTGCAGTTATATTAATGCAAAGTGTTCTGATCTTAATACTTTTGCTGCAGCAACACACACGTGTGTAGTTCAATCCCTTGTATAATATATAATTTAATTATGTGCTCAAGAGGTCTACCAACTTAGGTCATGAATAACGCGAAAGGTATTATCTTTCTTTGTACTGTTTATGAAAAATAATCATATGAGGAAGTAGAAAAATGTTATCAATTCGATACTGAAAAACATTGTGACCCTATACACTTATTACATTGAATCCATCAAAAAATGTTTTCATCTTATTGATGTAAGATTCACCTAATTTGTTCAGACTAAATGAAGAAAACATTTATTATTTATATCTTTTTTTACTTAATTACTCAATTGATATATATATATATATATATATATATATTAAAGCACTAGATCCTACATTTTTTTAGGTAAGACTTGAAAAAACGATACAATGTGGATTTACTCAGTTTGAGTATCCCGATGGGAATTTCTCCCACGAGCTCTCAGAGATATGCTGCCTCAACTTCCCAGCGATTTATATAAATATGCTCGCGAATATGTATCACAAAAGAGTAAATGACTGAAAGATAAACTTTATAAACTATATCTTTCATCGTTGAAAATAATCTCCTGGTAGGTTTTTCATGTTGAAAAATGGAACATTATTCTCAATTGAAAAATGTAAAAAAAATTAGAAAAAATCTACGATGAAATATTGAAGTTTTGAATTATTTAACAGAAAACAACTATCGTGCAGAATCCCAAACTTTAAACCTGAAGAAATCTGATTTACATTTTGATTAAGATATTTGATCGAAAAACTTTTCATCCAATCTTGATTGAGGAAGTTTTTTATTCAAATATCAGAATGAAAATATTCACTATAGGAATTTTTCAGGGATATTCCACAATATTTATTGTGATATAAATTATATATATCAGATAATGCCAATGTCCAGCATGCCATAGTGGCTGGTAAGTAGTTGTTTCTGTTAGATATTACAAAAAGTAACTTCAATTTTTTATCGTAGATTTTTTCTAATTCTGAAAAAATCAGTTTTCCAATTTACAATTGAGATCGTTTTTACTTTTTCAATGTATAAGAAAATCCTGTACAACTCGCAATGCGAACTCTTGAAAATCACGCCAGAAGTACAGCAAGCGACCTCACACTCCCTTTCGAGATCCAGTGCTTAAATCTGGCGCCTCGGTAAATTGTTAAAAATATTACCAAACTTTAAAGTAAGTGAGTAAGGTTTTTATGCACCTTTTGTACCTGCTACCTGTAAAACGGCCCACTTTCAAGGTGGCAAGTACGCATACGTTCTCAACTACATATCATACTATTCATACTCAAAATTTCAGCTTTGCTAAAACGACTTAGGTCTATTGGCTCTGGGATCTTGGACTATTAGTATACCATCGTGCAAAGTTACTATTTCTCCATAAAATTCACTACCTTATAAAAAATACCAGTTTTTTGTAAAGTGTTTTGCTTCATTCAACTCTTCAACTGAGACTAGTTCTAATAAACGTTTTTTAATGAATATATTATCATCAACACCTTTTCAAGACTACTATATTTATTTATCTAATATATTGAAATTTCGATGGAGATTGTCCTTTCATTCCAACAATGAACGTGAAAATATTTCCTGAAGGTTTATCGATGTCATCTCCAAACCAATCACCTTTATATTTCAACCAACTATGTTCTCCACAGTTCTGAATCTAGAAGTTTTTTCGCTTCTACACCTCTCGTCCATAAATCAGCCGGATTATTCAATCCTGAACAATGTCCATATTCCTCTAGTGAAATGAAAACATTTTTCTTACTTTACTTTCCATATATGGTATCCTTTTATCGGGCCCAAGTTAATTTTTCATTATAATCAAAGGATAATCATATAATGTTATAAATCTTCTGTCAGAATGAATTTCTCACCTATATGCTACCTAGCCATAAGCTTGTGAACAAGCATCTGCAAAAATATGTAGTTTTACAAAGGATTCGTTACTTTGTAATATAACGTCTCAATCAAATATTTTTCTGCCACTAGCACGAAAAGTCCAAATAAACCAAAAGGATCATATATTTTGCATTACATTGCTTTCCTTTATCAATATGACCTTTGGATCAGGTAGAATAAAGCTAACATCAATACTCAGCTCAACAGATTTCATATCTAATATCTTGACCAGATGAAGATTCGGGCACGAGAAATATTCGAAGTAAGTATTGTGCCATTCGTGAACCCTTTCCTCAAATTCATATCAGCAATTGTCATTAATTTTTTCGATCAAACATATCCAACAACTTGGCCTCATTCGTAGAAAAATCTGCAACCACCATCAACATAAAAGGACCCAGGGCCGGTTCTAGGTATTTAGCCGCCCTAGGCTACAAATATTTTGTCGCCCCTCATCATTATTTTCACCCCTTGATTACCGCGGTTTCATTTTTTTTAAGATAAACATGATATAAAACGTAGGATCCATTCTCTGGTCATAGTATTGAGAATGAGTCAAAAAGTCAATCAGGTTTTTACAGATTGAATACTTTTTTATTGCTGTGACATTTGGAATGGAGTTTGAATAAAAACACACAGGAAAATAGTGTTTTAATGCAAAACCATAAAAAACAATATATCAACCCCTAGAAGAATTATGTTTACCAGAGATTTAGCAATAAGGCTTATAACCCTAATGATGCTCTTCTTGCTTTCGTTATTGCAAATTCTTTCACTAGGTCTTTTGGGTCGATCTGGCTTGCTACTTCGCTTTCGATAGAAATCATAGCAAGACCAGTAAATATTTCCTTTGCAAAAAATGCAAAACACGAAAACAGACTAATTTGTTTGTTGCAAACAGTACACTCAACTCAAGACGACTGGCGTTTCGTGTTGTGGCACCAAGAGTGACGCGGGCGGTCGGCGAGAGGGGAGGCGGTTGTTGACCCTGACCAGGTTATATTCATGGCGCATGCGCAAGGCGAATGATGTACCATGTGTCTGTAAACCGTCATGTCGCTTGCGTTTGATACGCGAAAAATTATACAAAGAGCTGTTGCACCGTCCCCAAATTTTTCCGTCCTAGGCAAATGCCTATATGGAAAAGCCAGCCCTGAAAGGACCTGTCTGATATGTTCTAAATCTGGAAATGTATTCGCATAATCCATTATAGTAGTTTATGTAACAAGTACGCAAAGTGAGGCTTTAGCGGACGAATCGGAATATTTAGTAGTAGTATGAAGATGATGTCCGTTAAAGCCATTTGCGTACGTGTTGCATAAAACATTTTTTGTATTCGCTTTCCAAATAAACAGAACAGAAATGCATATTTCCTCGCCGTGCATACATTTACAATTATCATCCATACATTAGTGTAAGGAAGTTGTGCAAAAATCTAGCAAGCGATTGTTTATTAATGACATATTTGTCAAATATTAGTGCTAATCTTTCATGAAATAGGTATTCCAAAAGAATATTTCGAAGAAAACGTGTGCTGTCACTACAACATCTCAAATAAATTATAGTTAATTTTAGGATAATAACAATAAGCTTTCTGAAAAAACAAATTTCAGTCCGCTAAAGTGTTCAGTCCGTTAAAGTGGCATTTTGCGGAGCGTGCACAAACAAATATGTTTTATTATACCTGCACCATAATCCTTGTTTTATGAACTAAAAAGCGTGCAAAATCTCAAGACTAAAACACGCCGTGTTTTAAAGGTTGCTAGGTAACAAAAACAAGTCCAACTTTCATATCAATCATATGAACGGTCAAATAAGCTTCTAAACAACAATTGCTATAGCCATGTCAACAAGACGTGACATCAGATGTCCATTACATACCTGATTAGATGTAGATGTAGATATAAGGAACATTATCCTGATCTAAAATTCATTTCCAGCATTGTTATTGAAGTTATGATGCAGGTATAATAAAGAATAGCGTATGATACACGTGTATAAGTGCATTTAAAGCACTTGCAACGTTGAGGGCACTCCACTCCACGTCGTGCCCTCAAACTCGTTGCGCGTGCTTTAAAGGCTCACTTATACTATTTTCAGCGTGACAGTAAAAATGAAAAGGGCTATAGTAACCCCGGATGTTACACGCTGCATACGGTATGTAGTAACATATAGTAATTTTCCAGGGTTCGTTAAAGGTCACTCATATCATAAAAAACAATGGCTGCTATTCTTTATAGTCTTCAATTACAAACAGCAATCTGTATCATGTTCGAGTATGCTATGAAACCATAAGAATAACGCCTGACGCAAACCTCAAATTAATTAAAAATCTGACATATCAACATTCGCGTGATTTTTTCAGTTTGTATAAAAAGAAATTGGATACGGAATATTCTAACGAAAAAATATGAACTCTTCTGGAAAAATTAAAAAAAAACACGATTCCAAAGTTCTCAACAGAGAAATCCTAAAAACAGTGTACAATTACATACAAGCAAGGCATCCGTGAACTGGCGCTTTCGGAATAAAGAAAATGGATAATATATTTATTGAAGAATACACTATCAGTGCACAAAATGTCAATTTTATCATTTTTCGAACTAAGAATTGGGGCTTTATATTTCACTACGTTTTTTTAATATATGAACTATTCCTTCACATTTATGGTTTTAGCTGAAATGGAGATTATAATACTTGTGTTAAACACAATTTTAACTCACAGGTGGACACATGCAGCACCTCGTCCTGCAAAGAGATAGAAGCTGTCGATGAAAATGATGATGACGAACTTCAAGGTACCATTGTTGTGCCTGGCCAAATTGACATTCCTAATTTCGGTAGTGTTTCGGTAGTGAATTCTAATGACGTGCATTTCGGTAATAAAACCGTTTACAAAGGACCTGTGACTATAAAACAGTTTGTGTATCCCAATGGAGATATATCTTGTGATAGTGTAGGTAGTTTGAGTGAGTCCGACAAGAAAATTGACTTGAGTAATGGGGTGAACAACCATGGTTTCGTGAGAGGTGACGATGTCCATAATAACCACTCCAGACGAGGTATTGTGGAACAAGAGGATGTATCGAGAATCCCCGAAACAGCTTTTAGGAAAGGTATTTCAGTTTAATTATAAAGCGTTCAAATATCTCAAAATTAGCGTGAAGAAATAAAAAAGACCTCGGACATGGCTTACTATGTGAAGTTCTCTGAATTTCATTACCCATATGTATATTGTAGAATTTTGATTCTCTTTGGAAAGTATCCATGCATCAAAATTATAGATGGTGTTGAAGAGGGCCATTGATGCTTTTTTCTCACAATTTTTCACAATTCCAAGAAATATAAGAAACCGATGATTTTTGTCCTGAATATCACGTCTCAATGATGGTAAAAGTTCATCTGAATCAATAAAATCATCAATACCACTAATTGTTTTGAATATTTGGTAACAGAATGAAAGAAAAAAAAATCCTAACTATAATTATATTAACTAATGTAAAATGAAAATCATCAAAACCTCTTATTTATATAAATATCTATTGGAGAATTACTATATCTTTCTGTTCATCCTTAATAAAAAAATATGGAAATATGTAGAATTTTCTACAGTAGGTATTTATTCAGATTCATTAGTGATGTGCCCCACCTTGCTTAGTCAAAACCTTGAACCATTCTGTATATAAAGTCAATCTGCTATTTACTTTCGATGAGATATACGGTTGTTTATATATGATATACTTTATGCCTGAATTCCTTCAGAGTACAAGATTTAAAAAAAATTGATTGGGGGAATTTTTCGCTCACTCTGTTTTGTGGTACAATACACATAGTTGTATTAAATTTCCGATCCAGACAACATTCAACTATAATCGAGCCCTGATATTATCGAAAAAAAAACTTTAATATTTTTGGAATTGTAAAAAATATGAGATACCATGTTCAATTTTCCACTTCTACACCCTGTATCTTAACAGCAGTAAACCGACACTCTCAAGGGGGACAAAATCTACAAACATATAAGAAAATCAGAAACTTTAATCGAAAGTCATTCTCTTAATTCAGCATGTTACCACTCAATGAAACTTTGAAAATGCTAGACGCTTTACCATTTCTAGTTTTTATTGTCCAGGGGCAAGTTTCCCAATAAAGGAGGAATAAACATGGACTAAATTTAGGCTTCAATCAACTTTGAACTCAGTGACAATAAACATTTTATCCACAGCTGGAATGTTATAAAGTCATAATGATTCTGTTTACTAGTGTGTTCTATGACTCATAAGACACTAGTGTAAAACACTGCCTGATTTTTGAGTAATAGAAGAGAAACAAGAAAACTAGTTATTTATTGACCCCATTTGTAAGTCCAATATTTCTTGTAATACTTTTTCCATTGTAGATAAACTTATGTAAACATAATACAAAAACCAGTTTTCATAGAAACCATATCATAACTTTCTGGAACAATATATTTCATACATTTTCAGCAACAATAATCAAATAAGCCTCCAATTTAGGAAAAGTCTTCGTGTTTATAACATACCAGCTGTGGGTAAAATGTTTTATTGCATTTCATGTCTTATTAGCATATAAAACACGCAAGAAAAGCAATTACTCGAGCTGCGTTGTCGTGTTGCTTTTCTTCACTGTTTTATATGGCTCATAAGACACTCATATAATGAATAACTATTACAAAATTACAAAGTCAACTATAACAATCTTATCTTTCTTCTACTTGTAATGATGTCTTCAAAGTATTTCTGTTCCGTTGTGAATGACGAGGCAAAATTTATTTCCATTCTTCAGATTCCTCTATGGGATGGTTTTCAAATCTGCTGTTTCTTCTCCTCCGTCTCTAGTAGTACTGAGAACCGTAGTACTTCTGCCAAGTCAGTGTTCTCTTGATCTGTCTGTATGGGGTCGGCTTTAGAATAGCCACATGGTAAATCCTGCCTGTCGTAAGAGGCGACTAAAAGGATAACCGTAGGTGGAAGATGGTCTCATCGCCCGGTGAAATACCACCATATCGACTTTGTGTGCTGTGAAATGGATCATTCCATGTTTCAGTGTTCGGTCGATACTTTCCGGTCTCCTTCTTTCCTTTTCCCCAATTCCTCCTTTATTTTCAGGTGCATCCTAATAGTAATAATGATGAAGTCTCCTAGAGTAAAACACTCCGGAAGCAAAATACCTCTCCATTCGGATTTCCGGGCGAGAGGTACTCGAGGGGACTCAACATTAAAGATTAATTTTTGCAACATCCGCGGACTCAACAAGAACATCAATGACGTCCACCATCACCTAGAGACGAAAAAACCGGATATTCTGGCTCTAACAGAAACACAAGTAAACTCGTCCACCAACAAGGTCCATATGCTTTGTCCTGGTTACGAACTCCATTCTCGATTCAGGTTCAAAAGTGGAGTCTGCCTTTACGCTAAGGCTAACCTTTCATGCCAGCGTGAAGAGAGTTTGGAACCGAAAGACTTTGATGTGATGTGGTTCAAGCTATCTGATACCAAACTGACTAAGTTCCTCTGCTGCCTTTACCTATCACCTAATGAACCTTCATATAACGACCTCTTTGAGTTTTTATCAGTCAAACTGGACTACATTCAGGAGAACCATCCAACAGCTGAAACCATAATCATGGGAGACTTTAATGTACATAACGCTGCCTGGCTCAAATTCTCTAACAAAACAGATGATGCGGGTCGTCAAGCCGAGGCCTTCGCCATCATTCATGGTCTAGAACAACTGGTCGAGCTACCAACCCGCATCCCTGATGTCAACAACCAGTCTGCCAATACACTAGATCTTTTCCTCACCACCAATCCTGACCCGTATAGAATAGAAGTTTGTGCCCCACTTGGAAACTCTGATCACACCCTCATCTCCACAACATGCTTTTTCCATTTACCATAGAGCTGCACAATACCACCCCGTCTCATGTGGCATTACAATTCGGCCGACTGGGAAGGTCTTCGTATGTTTTTCTCAGCGTTTCCAAGGAAGAGAGTTTGTTTCTTCAGTAGATCCAACACGATGTGCTGAGACAATTTCTGCAATCATCATGTTGGGGATGCAAACCTACATACCGAATACCGAAAGAAGAACATCATCCGATAAGACCTGGTTTAACAGAAACTGCTCTAGAGCTGTGGCTTCCAAACAGGCAGCATACCATCGATGGCTGAAAAATCCGGGCCCTGAGACCAGAGCAGCATATGTCGAGGCTAGAGGCATATGCAAAGAGACAATAGAATGCTCAAAAGATGCCCACAATGCCAAAATAAGATCAAAACTTGCTGAATGTCCTAACGGATCCCGTTCATTTTGGTCTTCCGCCAAAGCTGTGGGAAGAAACTTTACTTCCAGCTCATTTCCTCCTCCAACCGAAGAAGATGGAACACTAGCAACGACTGCCCAGGAAAAAGCCAATATCTTTGCGCACCTATTTGCTAGAAATTCCACTCTGGATTCATCGGGAAAACAACCCCCGAACATTACACCTATTGACAGTCACATGCCCGAGATCACCTTTCGCCAACGTACTATCAGAAATATTTTGCTGGGTCTCAACACCAACAAAGCCTGTGGATCTGACGGAATCCCGCCGATTGTTCTCAAGAAATGTGCCCCCGAACTAACACCTGTTCTTTGCAAGTTGTTCAACCACTCTTACAATTTGGGGGTATTTCCGTCCAATTGGAAAATTGCAAGAGTACAGTCCCTAAAAAAGGCAAAAAGGCCCTACCTAGCAAATACAGACCTATCGCACTGCTATCTATTATTTCAAAGGTCATGGAAAAAGCCATCAACATCGAGCTCATGAAATATCTGGAAGACTCAGGAATTGTCAACGATAGGCAATATGGCTTCCGCCATCAGAGATCAACTGGTGACCTGCTCGCTTACGTCTCACATATATGGCAGCTATCTATTGAAAAGTATGGAGAAACTTTAGCTGTGGCATTAGATATCTCCAAGGCGTTCGATCGAGTTTGGCACCAGGGACTCCTCGCCAAGCTTCCGTCTTATGGCTTGCCCCCTCAGCTGTGTTCTCTGCTTGCTAGTTTTCTCTCAAACAGGTCTCTCCATGTAGTGGTCGATGGAGTTTCATCTGACACTCTACTCATAAATGCTGGTGTTCCGCAAGGATCTATTCTCGCACCAACACTATTTCTACTTCACATCAACGACCTGTTGAAAGCAACTTCATGTCCAGTACACAGCTTTGCCGATGATAGTACCCTCCATACCGCTTTCTCTTCCAGGGCCCCTATATCAGCCCGTGAAACCAGAAATGAACGAGGAAGAAATGTTAATAATATAAATATGGACTTAGCAACAATTCTCGAGTGGGGATCTAATAACTTGATAGAACTCAATGCAAACAAAACACAAGCATGTCTTTTCTCTAGAAAAGCCGATCTCACTGTGCCTAACATAACTTTGTCAGGAGTAACCATACCACTGAAGTCATCCATATCAATGCTTGGTATTACTATCAGCAATAACCTTTCCTGGGAAAATCACGTGAGGTCCATTGCCAAAAGTGCATCCCAAAAACCTGTTTTTTTGTTTCGTGCCAAGAGCTATTTCACCCCCACTCAGCTGCTTATGATCTATAAGGCACAGATCCGACCTGTCCTGGAATACTGTTCCCATATTTGGAGCGCGGCACCTAAACATATCCTGAGGCTATTATTCTGTCCAAAAAAGGGCAATTCGTCTCGTCGGTGATGCCTCGCTTACAAACTCGCTCACTTGTCTGGAACACCGTAGAAAAGTTGGCGATTTGTCTCTATTTTATAGATATTTTCATGGGCGATGCTCTTCTGAAATATCAACAATCGTTCCTGCTTTGGCAGTCTCTCCGAGACTAACCCGTCAAGTTCAGTCATCACACCCCTTCGTGGTCACTTTGGAGACCTGCAGAACATCACTTTCCAAAGACTCGTTCATCCAACGAACAGCGAGGCTTTGGAACTCATTGCCTAGGGAGGTGTTCCCCGAGGCATACAACCTCCAGAAATTCTTTCCCTTGGTTCCCACGATGTTCTCTGAACAGTACAGGATATCCCTTTTCGTGGGAACCAGAACATAAGAGAAAAAAAAAAAAATTTGCAGTCGATCCTTTCAGCAATTATGTATTTCCTCGAGTGGGCTTCCACTTCTACCACTAAAGGTTGCTATTTACGTGGTTCTCACGCTCTTTCCAGGAATATGTCCTATGATTGAAGTAGCGTCTATTGAATTAGCATGAGGCAGTTTATTTCATTAGTGACTTTATTGCAATGCGAGGAGCTTATTACATTCGAAAGCAAAACTCTGACAAGTCAACTGACTACCAAATGAAAGCATAGCCAGAACAACCATATACGACGTGGCATTTCCGGACCCACCTAGTAGTGATTTGAATATCAATACATAACACGTTCCTTCATTATCATTTTTTTGACAAGTTAAACTAAATCATTTCATGCGCATCCAACTCAATGAAAAAAAAATTAAATATCAAACTTTTTATGCGGTTTTACAGTACGACCACTTTGAGTAGTACACAATCCATTTGCAGTCTCATTATTAATATTTTTGGATATATTTGAGTTCACATCTATGATTTGGTCACGTCTGGATATTTTTTTTCTATCTAATATTCAATGATTTTTATATCGTTCGAAGAAAACACACACATGTTAAAATATGCTCTTCAACAGCTCTCGAGATGAGTTGCAACAAGCGACTCTATTAGTAACACCAAATGGAAATCTTCAAAGTTGATAAAAAATTATTCAAACGTGGAGAACTTTTACTGATACTTGTTTATATCAAAATAATCCACAATTTTGTTATCATTTATTCTATTCAGATATTAATTCTATATGCAACCACAACTTGATATTTTATGCAAAAATAATACTCGAATGTATATTTTTTTTGTCATAGTTGGTGTTGAAACCAACTAACATAAATAATTATTTCTGATGGAAAATATCATTCAAAGAGAGAAAAATTGGAATAATAGGAAACACCTTGCAGCACCTCATTTTTTATCGTTACCATGTTTTTACTGCTTTAGTGTTCATAAAATGAAGTATGCGAAGAAAATACCAATCCGCATAATAATGCTTTTGAAATATTGGACGTTTTTATGATTATACCACGAAATCTTCCGTGGTATCTATGTATAGCTGCAAATGAGAATCGCGTAACGATGAAATCAATACTATTATTTGACAGTTCTATTTATTACTAATCAAAGCCATGCTTATTTCATGTAGTTCAATTTGAAAACTGGAGTATTTATGGAAATATAAAAGTAGCAAAAATAATATGGTTCAATGGAGAACGTCGGCTAAGGGCTCGATGCTGCCACCACCAAACACAACTAACGTAAATTTTTCGTATTTTTTGTCATTCTTAGAATCTGGACACCTTCTAAAAGCCCCCAAACTGGTGTCAAAAAGGATTGTAAACTTGTAAAAATCTCTAAATATTTCATAAAAGAAACATGTCTAGTGGAGGGGTATATATTTGCTGTGATGATATTTAATTATTTTCTGTTGTTAATCCTTACACAAATTCCTCCATTCTGGATTCAAGAATCATTGATAAATGCAGGAGCAAACGATACACTGTTTTCCTTTGTTGAACCAATAGCTATTTCTGGGAAATAATTAGGTACTCGTATATCGAAAAAACAATAAAATAATATTGAATATTTGTATACTGATAACAAGAACTGCGGATACATTTCCCTGAAAATATGATAAGCACGAGTTGTATACGATATCTTTCCAAGAGATAAGGAAGTCATGCATTGCTGTGCTGTATTTAGCTATTTGATCCTAATGAACGTACGAGCAACTCGATGTGGAGTAGGTTTCCGCAGATTCCCAAAAATGAACCATATAAAAAAATATACATTGCGGCTTTTTATAGATGGGGGTCTATAACTCTTGAACGATTTGACATAGAACAATGGGACAAAAACCGTTTCAAATGATATCACCTATACTACTTTTTGAAATTAAAGACATTGTGATTGGTCGATAGATGGCGCATATCAACTTAAAAATTTCAAATAGCATGGGGGGTCAAATGGCACATCGTCGAACAGTTAATTCAATTCTCTTTTCAACCATCCAATTTTTTTTGAATTTCGTTCAAACGTTTTTTCACAATATGCATCTGGAATGTCAAGTATAAGTGCGGATCTGAATGGTAACCTTAGCTTTATAACTTTTGATGTGAAACAATGAGACACGAAATATATTGAATGGTATTCCGGCTCTACTTTTTGAGAGAAGATACATTACAATTACTCGACAGAGGGCGCTGGGGACACATCAACTTGCAAATTTCGAAAGGCATAACCCTATTCAAAAGCAGGGTCGTCAGAGTCGCTACAGACACCGCATGCGCATTACGAAAAGTTTAAAAATTATTTAAATTCATGAGAAAAAGGAAAATTGCAACATTCCAAACAATAACGGCATTAGCTTTTGTTGAGGACGATGAGATATGTGAGTTATCTTCCAGTAAGATAAAGAAACAATACGTTTCTATACAAAGACGAGTTTGCATTCAGAATTATGAATAAGTAATTTTGCGCTATTCCATGGAAGGTAAAATAAGATGAAAATAAGTTGAAGTTGGGTTATGTTTTATGTTATGACTTGTGTCAGAACAAGAACAAGCTCAACAGCTCAACCTGATACGTTCGTGAACGTATTGGCGTAAGTGATCAGAGTGATCCGTTACGTGATCTATTGGGATCGAGTTGGTGAACCAGAGTAAGTTTCCAAAAATGCCTATAGAGGTCGAGTTGCACATCGTTGAAAATATAATTACATTTTTCTTTCCACTATGGTTGTTCTACGGAATCACAATTGCGAGAGGGGCTTTTCATAGTCCTTCCTGTTAACTTTTGAACGGTTTGACAACGGGACCAAAACTATTTTGAATGATATCACCGATACTACTCTTTGAAATAGAAGTCATCGTGATTGCACGATTGATGGCGCAGGGGTACACATCAACTTAAAAATTTCATATAGCATAGGGGGTCGAGTGGCACATCGTTGAAAATATAATTCAATTCTCTTTTCAACCATCAAATTTTTTTTGAATTTGGTCAATTTTTTTTTCACAATATGCATTTTAAATTTTGTTTAATTTGACAATTCAGATGCATATTGTGAAAAAACTTATTGACTAAATTAAAAAAAAAAGAGAATTGACTTATCTTTTCAACGATGTGTCAGTTGATCCCCCATGCTATTTGAAATTTTCAAGTTGATGTGCCCCTCCGCGTCATCTATCGAGCAATCACAATATGTCTTTCATTTCAAAAAGTAGTAACGGTGATATATTTCAAAATGGTTTTCGTTCCATTGTTCTACGTCGAACCGTTCAAAAGTGTCTATAAAGAGTATATCTCCATTTCACGAAAATATATTTACAAAAAAGTATAGAAATGGTGGATACACACATATACAACGTAAAGCCACCTACAGGCATGCAACAAAACACCGTATCGTAGCATCGCGATCGTGGCGTCATTCGTCCTTATACGCGCGTCTAGTTCCGACTTGAGAATCGATCCCGTTTTGATTGGAATTTTATGCGATTTCGTTTAAAATTATATAGTTGTGAAGACGTGAAAATATGGATACGGAACAACTTATCGAATTGATACATGACAAACTTGCTTGTGGGAAATTATTTACCACGACCGGGATGTTCAGAGAACACTGTGGAAGGAAATATCGGTAGCAATGTAAGATACAATTATTGTAATTTGTTGAACAACAAATTGTAAACAATATATCTTTAAAAAAATATCGAATTCTATGATATCACTATCGAACATTCAGAAAAATCAAGTTTTTGGGTATACTCCTTGATGAAGCACTAGGCTGGAAGTATCAAATTGATTATGTATGCAGAAAATTATCAAGTGGGTACTTCGCTCTGCTACAGCTGAAAAAACAACCTGACCAAAAAACTTTGATAAATGTTTATTATGCTGTTATATATTCACATATCACGTATAATATCGTTTTATGGGGAGGAGCCTCTGAAATAAATAGGGTATCGTAGCCCAGAAGAGAGTTATTAGACTTTTATTCAACTTGAAAAGAACTGACTCATTAAATCATACTTCAGGCAATATTCACTATTAACTCTTCCGTATATATATATATATATATATATATATATATATATATATATACTGTTTGTGCTATATTAAACGAAATATGAATTATTTAACCAGAAATGGTGATAATCACCGTTACATAAGGCATGGTAATAAAATTAAGATCCAGAAACATTCGACTAGCTTATATGAAAAGACTCCATCTACCACCCGAGCTGAAAGATATACAATTGTACGACCTATTCAAAAAGAAAGTAAGAGAATTCCTTGCATTACATAGTTTTTACTCCACCAGTGAGTACCTATCTCAGTTATGAATGAACTGAGAGTTAATTTTTTAAATAATGATTTTCCGTATATGAATGTTCTATCTTAGTCATACGTTTTACTAATGTATGTTCGTTTTTTTTCTTATATGTATTTATATGTGTGTTATACTATAATTTAATATTCAGATTTATTTCGACATTTTAATTGACATGTCCTATTTCATGTATATGAACACAAAGGATGAATAAATATTCCATTCTATTCTATTCTATGAGCCTCTCCACTACCTCTGTTTTCACCTGAAGTACCAAAGCGTTGATCATTGTAGTTGTTGGATTGTGGTTCTTTTATATGTCGTTCCGTAATGCCTTCTTTGTCAATAACTATATTAGGAAGCACACAAATGCATTTAACAATAGCATCAGCTCATTCAGGCTCAACTTCAATTGGTTTCAGTAATATTTTCTTATTTATTCATTATACCGAAGGCGTATTCTACGACCTGCCTTGTTTTTGATAGAAGCATATTGAATTTGCCCTAAGTTTCTCTGTGGATAAGGTCGCATTAAATATCTTTTTAATGGATATGCTTCATCTCCCAGATAACACAGGGTATATATACCTACATATATATCCGTTGCAGGTAATAGTTTGTTTGATTTTACATTCAAAGCAACGTTTTCGAATTGTTTACAGAGGTTATAATTACTAAAAATGCCACCATCACTCTCCTTTCCGTAAGCTCCGATATTTGTAATTCATGTCCAGCCAGTGCTTGCAGAATAATTGAAAAATATTTTCTGTAATTGCAGTACATACTACCCGAATGAGCAGGGCTCTTGATTCGTATGTGTTTCCAATCAATGCATTCTACGCAATCAGGAAATCGTCATCTTCTCAGAAACTCGCTACTTATCACAGTGGCCGCTTCATTTGATGGGGTCTCCTGTAAATATTTCCAAATTATTTTGCATGTATCATGCATAATTCGTCCAACCGTATTGTTTCCTATTCTAAATGAGAATCCTCACGTTTTAACGGATGAACCAGTCGCTAGGCACCTAAAATATATAATAGTTTTTATTATTTTTTGCAGATAAAGATTTGAAGAAAAGATGGAGGAATATACGAGATACTTTGATTTGTTTGAAAATATGAACAGGATGTTCATAAAATCAGATGTGGAATCATCTCCGACTGAAAGATAAACTTTAGTCACTATCTTCCATCGTTCAAGATAACCTTTTATGAGGTATTCATGTTGAAAAGGGAAATATTCTCAATTGAATAGAAATATTTTTTTGTGAATTGAAAAATCCACGATAAAAATTAAGTTAATTTTTGTGAATGTCTAACAGAACACAACTACTTCTCTGGCTAAAGCCACGCTGGACATTGAACTACATCTGATAGATATTCTGAAAGGACCCTAACCCGAAAGAAAAAATCTGAAATTGAAAATTTGCATTTTCATTCAGATAGTTATTTGATTTTCTATTCCAGTCTTAATTAAGAACTCATGTAGATAAATGAGGCAAAGAAGAATGTTTTCCAAAAAAGAGTACTCACCAGAAATCATTTGTAACATTGAATAGAAAATCAAATAACTGTCTGAATAAAAATGCAAATTTTCAATTTCAGATTTTTTCTTTCGAGTTAGGGTCCTCTCAGAATATCTATCAGATGTAGTTCAATGTCCAGCGTGGCTTTAGCCGGAGAAGTAGTTGTTTTCTGTTAGACATTCACAAAAATTAACTTAATTTTTATCATGGATTTTTCAATTCACAGAAAAATCTTTCTATTTAATTGAGAATGTTTCCCTTTTCAACATAAATACCCCGCAAGAGGTTATCTTGAACGATGGAAGATAGTGACTGAAGTTTATCTTTCACTCGCAGATGATTCCACATCTGATTTTATGGACATCCTGTTCATATTTTCAAACAAATCAATCTGTCATACCCCATGACAGGTTTTAATGTCAGAAAAACACTAATTTCAAAGTGTCTCTCCAAAACAAATGTTTCTAACTTTTTTCCATCTTTGCAAAGTGATATTGCTTCTAGAAAATGTGTTTTCCATTTCTTCTGGTCTTCCTGATGATCGTGGAAGCGTGAAATAGATTTTCGTCGACAAAAATGTATTGAAGACCTAGTGAATGCGATGCCTCTCTTGAGTCAATGTTACGAATGATTTCTGGTGAGTACTCTCTTCCTCATTCATCTATATGAGTTCTCAATTAAGACTGGAATAGAAAATCAAATAACTATCTGAAAAAAAATACAAATTTTCAATTTCAGATTTTTTCTTTCGAGTAAGGGTCCTTTCAGAATATCTATCAGATTTAGTTCAATGTCCAGCGTGGCTTTAGCCGTGGAAGTAGTTGTTTTCTGTTGGAAATTCACAAAAATTAACTTAATTTTTTATCGGGGATTCTTCAATTCACAGAAAAATATTTCTATTCAATTGAGAATGTTTTCCTTTTCAATACGAGATACCTTTCGCAAAGTATTCAAGCCAACACAAAGTGGGCCTGGCGATGGCGCTAATGTAAAAATTGTTTCAATATGGCCATTCTTTCAAATATTTTTGTTTTCAAAGGATACTATGGTCTCAAGGGAACTATCAGGCAGCGTTCCAGAGGTTTCCCCGAGCGCGACAGTACCTAAAATGAGTGATAACGAGAAGTTGCCAATTGCATGGGATAATATATCCTCGGAAAACCTACCACTCACTTAACAGGAATGTCCGTCGTCAAGCAAACAAATGTCACCGAAATCATTTAAACTTCCACAAAAGACAAAGAGTAAAAATCGTAATATCAACATCGGCGCGAAACTACTGGGAATTGAGGAGTTTGAACAAAATGCAGTTGATGATGATCAGCAGTTTATTGGCTTTCTTAAAAGATGTGCCCAAATCAAGAAAACTGACTGTGCGACCGCAATTACAACAAGTATTAATCAACGAACAACAACTCCACGCAATCTACCTCTCACTATTCATCAAACTGGCAACGCACTACATACTCTTCTACCAGATCATCCTCCCAAAATACGACCTATTGAAATTCTGATGTTTTCAGATCTACATCCAGCCAACAGGACTTGCAAAGTCCTTCTGAAAATGACTATAAACTACCAACTCATTTTGAAGCATATGATAAGTCTAATTCCAATACTAATATTAATTAATAACTGTTATTCATTTCATTCTGTAACTTAATAAAATTCAACTTTGAAAATTAATAACTTCCATTGGTTCGAAAATGCAGACAGAAGATTTTGCAGAGAATCATAAAAATACTTCCACTTACCGGAATTACTGACTTTGAAGTCCCCGGACCATCTTTAGACTAGGAGAAATCTGAAATAAGGGTAACACTTTTTATGTTTTCAATTACTGATAGACTTATTCACTCTTTTCAGAACTGTAACCTTTTACTCAATGGTTTCAGATTTTGCTTTAAGTATTTTCTCTCATTCATTAAAGATAAAACACAGATTTTGAGGGTTTTAACGGAAGAGAATGAATTTTATTAAACTCTGTTCAATGAAATATTATGTGGATTCCAGGTTCATAACTTCTAAAATACTAAGTTCACAAGAAGATAATCATATAATAATTATTTGTGTTCAAATTATAATGTAGAATAATAAAAATTGAACGTAATCTGAAACTGTACTATGACTTAATTGAATTCTAAGAAGTCAAATAACTATAAAAATTCTGGTCGGCAAGGCTATCTCTGAATAACTAAACAAAATGCTCCGAGAGAAGTGTTTGTTCGAACATCTAAAACGTAACTGCTTCCCTCTAGAGAACTAGGAGTTTCCTCAGTTCTCATTCAAAGTCTGTGAACCTGCAAACATCTGCTGAAAAATAAAAATTCTTTACAAAAACTGGAGCCATAAAGTTACCAAGATATATTCCAGTCATTATAGGTCCTAAATGCCTAAGATATATTGAAGGCCGGTTTATGGGAATCATCTCAGAGAGAACACAAAGGGCCCTAACTGGGTGGACAACTGGTGCGAAAGAGAACAGCTATCAATGCTCAGAAAACACAAATTGTCACTTTCACGAAAAAACGAGGGCTGCAAGGCCAAAAACCACCAGTGCTGGAGGGCACAGAAATTCCATTGGCTAAAGAAGCAAAGTACCTAGGGGTGGTTTTTGATCAAAGACTTACATGGAAAGCCCATACAACAAAAATCGACAGAAAAGCATCCATAGCACTAGGCAGGTGTAGAAGGATGTGTGGCAAAAACTGGGGACTCAACCCCAAGATGACTATACACGAGGGTAATCAGGCCCATGATAACATATGGGTCAGTGGCGTGGTGGCCAAAGACATTTCAGTCAGAAATCATAAGGCAATTAACAGGCTTACAAAGACAAGCATGTCTCAGTGCCACAGAGGACATGAAATCCACCCCCACAGCCGGGATGGAGGTCATTCTGAACCTACCTCCATTTCATATTCACATACAGGGAGAGGCAAGAGCTGTCACCTACAGATTCATGCAAGGGCCATCATCAAACTCCATGGGACAGAATATCAAAGGCTAGAAAAAGATCTGAGTGCTGATCCAACTACAGGAATGCCCAGCGATGCCATGATAACTAAATACATCTTCATTAGAAAATACGAAGTTAATATACCAGAAAGAGAACACTGGAAGGGAGGAACACCCATCAGCGCAGCATCAATCTGGTACGGAGAAGGCTCGAAGACCGAAGAAGAGTCGGAGCCGGAATATACCGGGCAAAAACCAAGGATAATGATCCCAGTGAGCCTGTCACAAGACACCACAGTATTTCAAGCAGAAGTAGCAGCAATACACATCGGAGAAATAAGCAAGCAAGATAGGATCGGCCATTCCATTGTGATATTGTCCGACAGCCAGGCAACAATTAAAGCATTGGATGCCACACAAGTCATCTCCAAACTTGTGTGGGACTGTGCCTGTGTCCTTAAAGAACTAGCAAACCGTAAGAAAGTGACCCTGGCATGGGTTCCAGGACACAAAGGTCACCAGGGGAACGAAAAAGCCGACGAACTGGCCAGAAAAGGCTCGTCAATGGCATTCTACGGCCCGGAGCCCTTCTGCGGCATAACAAAAGCAACGGTTAGCAAAACAATCAGTAAGTGGGTGGAAAAACAGGCCCAAAGCTGGCGGGAACAATCCTCAGGACAGAGGTAGGCAAAAAGGTTTCTCAGAAAACCAACACCTGCGCTCACGGCAGACCTACTCAGCAAGAACAGACGGTCCGTGAAGGCAACAGTAGACATGCTTACAGGACACTGTAAACTCAACAAGCATATGAAAAACATAGGTCTGGCAGAAGAAACCACTTGCAGGTTTTGCCAGACGGAAGAAGAAACCGCTGTCCATATACTATGCGAATGTGAAGGTATAGCAAGAACAATATTTTCACAGAAGGGAACGGAATACCCAGAGGCAGAAAGCTACGTTAATGAGCCACTGTCAGGGATCCTAAACATACTCGAAGCTCGCGAAAGTCATCTAAATATCAATGGAACCACAATAGATCTGCGAAGATCGCGGTGACAATAGGTCTTAGGGCCAACCTTTGTACACATCTACATCTAAAATATATTATTGACAATTATTTAGAAAGTTGAAAAAACAACAAAAAATAACTCTGTCCCATGTGACAAATATTTTGTAACCCTTAATTTGATTACCTTGTATGACATTTCTTGTAGACAACATAACTTATTCACCCATTTCTACCGGTGATCCTAATTAACACTTCGTGAATTGGTTCACCTTGTTTTTCTGGATTAACCAAACCATTGACAGTCACATCTTTCGGGTGCAATAATTCAAACCCTTGCAAATAAACCCATTTTCTACGAAGATATTATTTTTAAGCAAACTCATTTCGGGAGGGTCCTCCATTTAGGACCATTGGAAACAGAACAAATATATTCTTATGTAACTGTGAGTTTTCGGCGAATTTGAAGAGAAACAATTCCGAAATATATCGTTTTTCTAACATCTGTTTTGTTACACTTCACAACGTAGAGTTCTTGTTCAGTCGAATTTAAGTGAATTCAATTCTCTTAGAGCTCTTTTTCCAGAAACAAAATAAATATTGTTTCTTGGCTTTCTTTCCGAATATATTTCTAGTCCTAGTTGAAAAATTATGTGAGATGTACACCCGGACGAGAGTTGTAGCCAATTAAACTTTTGTATCAGCTGATAGTTACTGCTAGCGGCCAAGTACCAGCATAGTTTGTACCTAAGCCTACTTGGTCAGACTCATGAAATGGAAAGTTCATATTGGTGAACTGCTACAAAAACTCAGAAGCCAAGTTTCGAAATTCACACATATGAAAAACATTCTTCAAACAAAGGACTTGAGAACATTATATTTTGCCCTGGTGGAGTCTAATTGCAAGGGGTGGAGCTTATGATAACCACATTAAAGGAGTGGAAATTGTACAAAAATGGATATTGAGAATTATATATTAAAAAAATATAGCGATGCGATTCATGAGTTGGCGAAGGTCTTGGACGTCAAACAAATATTCTTGAGTAACCTGATCCTAAAGAGTATATTGCTTATAGATAAGATACCAGACAAGGTGCTACCTACCTTACGGTTCCATTTGTTTCAAAAACGATCTCTCAAAGATTCGCCTCATTCCTAAAATCCAGAATGTATAATGCTTCACCTATCAACTTAAAAAAAATCATTAAATTTATTCCGTTATTCAAATACAGACTGAAAAAGTGGATATCAAGCAAAACACGCAGATTTTTTCACAAGATGATCTACATCAAAAATACTTACTACAATACAAATTGAATTAAATTGTACTATATTTTGATCAACTATGAAACTTCGAATAGTAGTCCCGTATATCTGTAACTCGAATTGGAGGATGGTCGGCACAAGTCTCACTTTTCAGACACTTTCCCAAACGAGTTCGGGAATATGAGAAATGGCTATTATATATATATTTTAGATATGATTTAAATAAATAGACACCACTGTAATCGAAGCATAAGGAAATGAACCACCACACACAAGTAGTTTCTCCTACTTCTGTGGTATTACTGTTTATTCTAATTATTCGTATATTTGTATATTTTTTCTATAAACTGGAATAAACAATTTGGATTGCTTGCCGTCAATGCGGTGAGGGGTATATCATGATGTTCTAACAATTTAATAAATTGACTAGAGGTAATTGCTGTTATATCCCAGCTCTCAAGAATTGTTTGAATTCATTGAATGGAATGGCACATTATTCGCAATAATAAATGACTGCAATTCATGAATACTGAACACTAATTTGGTAGCATCAGTCACGCAAGCAGCGAAGTACTACCAATTTCAATAACATAAATATTGATGGGTATAATTTTTTTTTTATAAGATAACATTGGATTTCTCTGGTGGTAATATATATATATATATATATATATATATATATATATATATATATATAATATATCTATTGAACAGTAAGTAAACATCTATTTGTTTTTCTCGTTAGTAAATTGCGAATTTTACTGGTTAAAAACATAATTTATTTGAGTCGAAATTATGAACAGGAAGTTCATAAAATCAGATGTAGTTCAATGTCCAGCGTGGCTTCAGCTGGGGAAGTAGTTGTTTTCTGTTGAATATTATAAAAAATAACATTGGATTTATGTGGTGGTAATAAAGGTACTTTGATTTTTTAAATATTTCCCCGTGTTTTTCAAACAAATATCTATATCTATTGAACAGGGAGTAAACATCTATTTGTTTTTGTCGTTAATAAATTGCGAATTTCCCTAAAAACATAATTTATTTGATATGTTCGAAATTATGAACAGGAAGTTCATAAAATCAGGTGTAGTTCAGTGTCCAGCGTGGCTTTAGCCGGGAAGAAGTTGTTTTCTGTTAGATATTACAAAAAATAACTTCATTATTGTCGTGGATTTTTTCAATTGTCAGAAAAATCCTTCTATTCAGTTTTAAATTGATAATGTTTTCCATTTCAACATGGATACCCCCAAGAGGTTATCTTGAACGATGGAAGATAGTGGCTAACGTTTATCTTTCAGTCGCAGATGATTTCACATCTGATTTTATGATCATCCTGTTCATAATTTCGAACACATCAATCTATCATACCCATGACAGGTTTCAATGTCAAAAAATACTAATTTTCAAAGTGTCACCCCAGAAGAAATGTTTCTAACATTTTTCCATAATTGCAAAGTGAGATTGCTTTTAGAAAATGTGTAAACATCTATTTGTTTTTGTCGTTATAATTGCGAATTTCCCTAAAAACATAATTTATTTGATATGTTCGAAATTATGAACAGGAAGTTCATAAAATCAGGTGTAGTTCAGTGTCCAGCGTGGCTTTAGCCGGGGAAGAAGTGTTTTCTGTTAGATATTACAAAAAATTACTTCATTATTGTCGTGGATTTTTTCAATTGTCAGAAAAATCCTTCTATTCAGTTTTAAATTGATAATGTTTCCCATTTCAACATGAATACCCCCAAGAGGTCATCTTGAACGATAGAAGATAGTGGCTAACGTTTATCTTTCAGTCGCAGATGATTTTACATCTGATTTTATGATCATCCTGTTCATAATTTCGAACACATCAATCTATCATACCCATGACAGGTTTCAATGTAAAAAAATACTAATTTTCAAAGTGTCACCCCAGAAGAAATGTTTCTAACATTTTTCCATAATTGCAAAGTGAGATTGCTTTTAGAAAATGTGTTTCCCAATTCTTCCGGCCTTCCTGATGATCGTGGAAGCGTTAAATAGATTTTCGTCGATAAAAATGTATTGAAGACCTAGTGAATGTAATGCTCATCTTGCATGAATATTACAAATGATTTCTGATAAGTACTCTTTTTTGGAAAACATTTTCCTTTGCCTCATTTATCTATATGAATTCTTCTTAATTGAGGCTGGAATGGAAAATGCAATCACTATCTGAATGAAAATGCAAATTTTCACTTTCAGATTTTTTCTTTTAAGTTAGGGACCTTTCTTGATATCTGTCAGATATAGTTCAATGTCCAGCGTGGCTTTAGCTGGGGAAGTAGTTGTTTTCTTTGGATATTACAAAAAATAACTTCATTATTGTCGTGGATTTTTTCAATTTTCAGGAAGATCCTTCTATTCAATTTTCAATTGAGAATGTTTCCCTTTTCAATAATTTATTTGTTGTGTTTTAAATCATTGTGTGTAGAATTATGTGTTCTACAACCTTATTTAATTTCTAATAATCTGGAATCATTATAATATTTTTGCTGAATAAAAAATGATTGATTTTTTAATTTCAAAACCAATCAGCCCTGCTGTTTCTTTGTTGATAAGAACTCTTGACTAACCAGTATACTATATATTTTTCTATCAATTAATAATACGAAGTTTTCATCATGAGTAGAGCAGAATGCATATAGTGCAACAAAATCAAATGTAAAAGAAAAAATTATAGTTTTTCCATGTGATTTCTGTAACTTTAAGTATTGAAGAGAATTCTAAGAGCTTACCAACTCTGAAATGTAAATGTAAAATAAAATTATTAAAAAAACCTTTTCAAATACAAGCTTTCATTCAAATGCACTAAAAAGTAAATAATAATTGCTTTGGATGTGTGACGTAGGTTATTCCGTGAGATATAGATTCAAAAGCTTGTCGCGCAATGTTTTCAGTTCGAATACAAAAGCGACAAGATTTTGATTCTATAACTCACGGAATAACCCACGTTACACATCCAAAGCAACTATTTCTTATTTTTTAGTGCATTTGAATAAAAGCTTGTCTTTAAAATGGATTTTTATTAATTATTTTATTTTGTGCTTTTTAGTACTTGAGTACGCCTTAATCTATGCATTTTTGTTCAAGCATTATTATTATGAAGCCTTTTTCCTGCAAGTTCTGAGCTATCTAGTCCTTCAATGAGGAGACCATCTAAAGATTAGCTCATCCGCCATCTTGGAGTTGTCATCTTCAATTTATGAATATCAACTGAAAATCAATAATCTTCGACTAAATCCACACACACCAATTTTGAATCGAATCGGACCATAATTACAAAACTCGTCCGCGCAAAATTCATGATCTCCGACCCCGAAAACCCCCTCATACCAATTTTGAATGGAATCGGACCACATACACAGAGATCATTGGCCATTCTGGAGCCGCCATTTTGATTTTATGAATTTCGAAGAAAAATTCATAATCTTCAACCCTAAAAACCCCCATATACCAATTTTGAATCGAATCGGACCATAAACCTGAATCTCGTCCGCCATCTTGTAGCGCCATTTTATTTTTTTCTATAACAAAATTCCATGAGCCGCTATTTTAATTTCATAAATTCATAATGTCCGACTCCGAAAACCCCCACATACAAATTTTGAATAGAATCGGACCATAATATTAAAAACTCCTCCGCCGTTTTGGAGCCGTCATGTTGAATTTATGAATTTTGACAAATTCATAATCTCCGACCCCGAAAACCCCCACATATCAATTTTGAATCGAATCGTACCATAATCACAAAACTCGTCCGCTATCTTAGAGCCGCCATTACGTTTTTTTCTCTATCAAAAACTCTATAATGCATTGTCACCGGAATTATGAACACCCGCCAAATTTCAGACCAATCAGATTTCGGCAAGTGCTCCAAAAATGGATTACAACTTCTGAACCGGAAAGAATGACAATGACATACGAACGAAACCAGTTAAATGAAAGCTTCTAAAAATACAATGAGAGATAAGGAAACAATAATTGAAGAAGAAATGACCATAATAAGAATACTTTAAGATAAATTAATGAATTCCCAAGATGCGAAAACATATGCAAGTGTTGCTGCGGCCACCAAGGATATCAGACTACAATCCAAAAACGTAACAGCGAAGCCAAACATAAACTCTGTTGAAACGGCATACAATGGAAATCTGATAATGAAATTAACTCTCAGCAAATAGGGAAATACATTGAATGAGGAAGCACAAAGACAATACCTCAGTAACAAATATGAAATACAGATGTCCCAGTTAAAAAAACAAGAATAAAAATTATTAGCACTAATAATAATATGGGCAACGAAGAAATAGATTTTGAAACTACAAAATAAATTAGTAACTCCAAAAAATTACTCAAATATTACAAAAAAATAACAACGGGAAGGCGGACAATTATTATGCGAAATATGCCCTGGGTATGAAGACATAACAATTTCAAGATGTAAGATACTGTGACCATAAGGATAAAAATTGTAAAAATAAACTGTATGTATTATGGTGATGGGGGCTGTCAAAAGCAATTGAAAAATGATGCAATTGTTCACGTGCATTAACTAGTGTATTATTGGTGGTGATTAATGATCAAGATATTTTAACGCGAGAGCGAATCGAGCGCGTTAACGTTCGAGATCATTACCGCCATTTCAATATACGAGTTGATAACAAATTTTTTCCTTCGACCTCGTTCCATTTCCTTCAACTAGGAGGAAACTTACAATATTTGGATTTGAAAATACATAAATTTGACAGCGCAGAGGTAATATGATTTGAGATTTGAATAATATTCGAATTCGTGTATGTTGGTCGAATAATGGTCGATTTCGGTGTATGTTTAGTTGCATATATCATAATCGTGCATTAAAAGAGGGGTCATTAACGATCGATTTCGTGTAGATTACACAGACTCGTTAATACGAGGTTGTCGAAAATTTATTTATTTTCAAGACTGATGTAAATCAACAAGGATAAGTACCTGTAAAATTGCCTTAGCTATATTTTATTGTGCTCCTAACACTAGACTCAGTGACATGTCAGATTCTGTGAATGATACTATCCCACAACTATTAACCGAATATGATTACTATATTTTAATGGGTGACTTCAATATCAATATGTGACAACATAATTTCTTAATCGGAACTATTAATATTTATGGTGACTAGGATCTTATAAATGAACCTTCAAGAATTGCAGCATATTCAGTATAGACAAATATTTCTCAGTATATCCTGCAGCTGAACTGGCTCAAAGTAACTAATTTTCTAGTTTTTCTGCACCGATTATATAATACTCAGCGTTCCCACATACCTTCTTGACAAACTAATTTTTAGAAATAATATTTACAATCTCAACACTAGACGAAAAACTTAATATGCCACATCACTCGACAACTATATTTGAACGCTGTTTTACCAAAAACGCACTAAAATTATTCATTCTTTGCTTGCTTGCTTGTTTTTTTGGCCCATCTACTACGGATAATATGCCAGTAAACGGGGATTCACTTCGCCACAGAGATATTCTGTGATTTCAATCCAACCTGGATTGCTTCACTCTTAAGTGATACCAAGAGTACCCGAAACTTTCACAACAATTAAATAACTTTGCACGATGCACTTTGAACGGCTGTACAATAACTCACATTGACTTGACTTCCCAACCACATGGTCGACCTCTGTCTCCCACGACGGCCGGATGTCGAATCCCCTTCATTCCCCTTTCAATGCCTCTTGACATATTTAGAAAATTACTTTAAACGAACTGTTAAATCAGCAAGACTAGTTTCTCTTCTATATCAGATCTCAATGCATACTAATTTTTTGTTCTATATTATTCAATGTAATGATTAATATCATGAGTTTGTAATCACATTTTTTATTTTTCAGAAGTGTTCAAGCTTTCTAGCTAATCTTCGCTATTTCATGGCAAATGAAGTCGATTTATTATTATTTTATTTATTCCTACTCTTTCGGCCATTAAAATAATTGACTTTCCATTTAATATGAGAAAATGACCAATCGAAAATTTCAAAAAACTCTTTCAAATCTCAAACAAAAACGGCTTTCATATACAAAAAGATTTTTTGATCACATTTCAAAAGTTGCCTCAAATCTATGTTCTTCGCATGAAACATAACTTCGTCAGTAAATTAGTTTATCTTTCTCTAGCTTTGCATATATTCTGAAAAAAGTGTACACAACATGTACATTTTATTTAAGATTTGTTTTCTCAAATTAATGGAAACCAGGCAGTTTTGATTTAGGAAAACCAATTCGTTTGCTATATGGATACCATCATATTCCGTAAAGAGACTTTCAAAACGTGTATACCAGATAGTTGCACCAGATTCAGGGTCGTAAAGGAATCCAGTTATTCTATTTCGAAAAGTTTTCATTCTGAATACCTCGTCTACTGGATTCGATGATTTGGAATTTGAAGAACCCAAGGTGTTGGCTAACTAGACCAGGAATTTTTGTTGATTTTTCATGAGGAACTCTTGTTATTTTTGAGCTCGTTCTTGAAGGGTTCTGATGAATGTTAGTATGCAATAAACTCCGAGCTAAACAAATATCCATCGCTCAGGACTTCACCCAACAACAGCGAGAGGAGCAAAACATTATGAGAAAACATCTCTTTATGGCAAATCAGGAAAAATCGAATGAATGCTACATTAGGGCTAATAAATTAGTTGTAAATGGAGGAGCCTGCAACGCAGAAGAGTTGCAAGAAACGAACGATAATCATACTACCCAAAAGAGTGCTCCGGCAACCCCAACCGTTCAGTAGCCAAAATCATCGTTGGAAACATTTGACACTCCCTCCAATAAAAAAAATCTAATAAAAGATAAAGTGCAGAGAACACCACAAAAACCACCCCTGCTCAACAATATTGAACACAACAAAGAAGAAACGACAACAAAATCTGGGAAAAACACATAGCACCAAAATAAACCAGATGCCAATGTTTCTGAAAGGAAGCCAAGAAATAGATCAATAACCAAACCAAACTGAATTAAATTTCTAACCCCATAAGTATTCTCATTTTTTATTTTATTTTTAGTATACTTATAATTTAATATTTCACTTTTAGTATATAATATAATATGAGTTTTTCATCTCTTTTGGGAAATTAAAAAATATATTGGGAATTTTGAAATGAGAACAGTCGAGACATAAATATTATCAAACCTGACACAATGTAATGAACTCGTGAAAATAAAAATTTCAAGATAATACACAATAATATAAGGAGTATACATGAAAATTTCAACGACTTCCTATGTTACTTACACCAACTGAATGATGAATCGGAAATTATTTTCCTCACTGAGACAAGACAAATACCAGACCTGCATTTATATCATATCAATGGTATAATATATTATACAATTAAGGAATGTACAATTAAAACGATGGCACAGTTATATTCATTAAATCAGATCTTGAGATCACATATAATAGTGAAGTTAAGCAACGGAAATAACATGATTCTATGCGATATTTATTTCAATAACAGAAGTATATCTATTCTTGCTATGTACCGAAACCCACCTTACTGTTGTAACCTTTTCGTGAATTGATTGAAAACATACCTCACACAATGCGAAAATAAAGCGGATTATTTCATCTTTTTTGGAGACATAAATATTGACATAGGATGAGAACATTGATATATCAACAGTTGAATACCTCAATATTATGAATAAATTTGAATTTATACTTAAAATACAACTATAAGACCGGACAAAATAAATTAAAACAAATCTATACTGATTTCTTGCTTCCCATTATTATTACAACAAAACTCACAGATCACTATACTATATATTTTCAAATTGTAATGGATAGAGAAATGAAGAGAACTGAAATGTTTGTGAACAATACAAGAGCAGTAGACTATATCAAACTTAGGGCACATCTCGAGACGGTTGACTGGGAATCAGTATATCGCGTGGCCAATGTGGAATTTGCAACAAAAACTTCTATAGAAATAGTTGATAATAAAATTTCAGAATGTAGCTACAGAAAAAAATCTATGCTGAAAAAAAGGAAAATATGGATAACGAACGGAATAATGAATTCAATCAATTTCTACCGGAATGATATTGAGAAAAATAAGGGTGATAACTCGAAATTGTGAGAAACTATGGGAGAAATTTGTGGGGAAAAAGGGCAATAACATACATAAATATAGAAGGAAGACCTACGGATAATATTTCAGAAATTGTTGATACTTTCAATGATCACTACATTAATATGAGCAAAAAACTAGCCAACGAAATAAAAGCTGACCCAAATTATAAAGTTCCGAGTAAAAATATGAATAATTATATGTCAATGTTTTTATTTCCTACCGATTCCACCGAAATGAAAAATGTAATCCAATTATTAAAAAACATAAAAGCGGTGGAGGTCGATGGAATGAAGGCTGAACTTCTGAAAAATACAATCCCTTTCATCATTGAAGCTTTGGTATACCTAATGAATGAATCCTTCATCGACGGTATTTTTCCATCTATGCTGAAATTAACACAGGTAAAAATGACGATAAAAACGAAGTTATAAACTATCGACCAATTCATCTAATCACCGCTGTGGCAAAAATTTTCGAAAAAATTATAAAAATCCGACTATCATCCTACCTTAAAAAATATAACATCCTCTCCTGTAGACAATATGGTTTTCGAAAAGGTGTGTCGACCCAAAATGCTATTTCAGATCTGACGGTTGAAATTTACTCTGCTATGGATAACAATAAGGCATCACTATGTGTCTTCATAGACCAATCAAAGGCATTCGACACGGTCAGCCACCAAGCTGTTTCAAAGTTACCTGCTGAACAGAAAACAATGCGTGAAAATTGGAAAACACTTTACACGACTTTAGGAGTATAGAATATGGTGTGCCCCAGGGAAAGGTCCTGGGCCCAATTCTGTTCAATATTTACCTGAATTATCCATTCTCAATCCCAACAACAGGAAAAATATTCACATATGCCGATCATACAGCCATTTTTTATGAGGTCTCCACCTGGACTTCGCTGAAAAATAAAGTAGAAATGGATCTTGGAAATATCAAGAACAGGTTTTCTCATAAACTCCTCACAATAAATTTCGCCAAAACATACTACCTACCAATTTATGCTTCTGCGTGGTACTCGCCCTATTTTACTCCCACTATCACGCCTGTGGAACATATTAAATGTCTTGGGATAATTATAATAACCAACTCAAATGGAAAACACATATACACTATGTAATAAAAAAACTCCAATTTCTAATGCATCGTAAGTCCTAAGAGATATGTTAGACAACAGAACACTTAAAATCTTATATTTAGCTCTTATTCAAACACATAACAAAATAACTTCAAAATGCCTTCCATGAATAAAGCTGTAGGACAAAGAAGCCACAGCCACAGTCTCAAATCATTCAATAATCTACCAAATCAAATAAAAAGTTCAAAAAATCAAAACGAACTCAAAAAACGATTAAATGACTACATCATTAGTATGCCAGGTACAGAGATACATAAGCTAGTGTATTCCTAATTTCACAAACAAAAATAAACATTCCTGTTTTTATATACACTCCGTGGTATAAAAACCTTTTTAAAATAATGTTTCTATATTATATCGTAAATGTATTTTTTATTCAAAGAACTGTAACTGTAAATATATATATATATATATATATATATATATATATATATATATATATATATTAGTGTAAGTGTGATATATGTATATATCTACCTATGTTGTGCAAACATTTTATTGTAAAATATTTTTCTGTACTATTACTTCCTGATTGCAATGTAATTTTCAAAGTCACACACAAACTGGTAACAGATTATGTGACTTCTCTTGGTTATAACTCAATTTTTAATTTGTGCCTCTATTTATATTGTACCTGAAGAAGTTAATAAACCATATTATTATTAATGATTTACTTCTATTGTGGTCATGGTGAGGTAGGTAGATATTACAACTAGTTGAAATCGAATCTGCTGTTTTTGAATTGAAACAACATTAAATGAAACAATGGTTCTAGCATAGAGCTGTTTTCACTGTGAATGAAGAAAACCGAGACATTGAGAGAGCAACTCAACCATATATACATGAAATATCACAAGATGCTATTTAACAAATTATCCTATTGTGAAAAATTACCAAACTGTATGTATGCACTTCTACTTAAGATTGCATATTTATTTTCTCATTTATGTCATTGTTAACGATAATATTTCGGAATGACTGAGTTGACAGAGTTTCTGGGCAACTTCATCAACTCTACCCTAAGAAATTTACTAAAATGTGTTTTGTCTTTTTCAGTTTTGAATTTGGAGGTATTTTCCATCATCAAATCTTTCCCCAGGCTGGATTCTTCACTCTTCTCCTCTTTAGTATTCTCCCCTGTCGCAAGCAAGTAATTCTGAAGTCACTAATAGAACTTCTCTCAATTCTTTTTTGAAATTCTTGGTATCCTCATTACAATTGGGGGCTTCAAGTTCAAGTTCAAATTCATTCTTTCTAAACGACTGACATCATGTATCATAGTTAACTAACACCCCCTAACCTAGCTCCAGATTGACTGCTTTACTAGAAGTTAGTTGTCAGATCTACAAGCTTCTGTTTCAAACTACTGCAGCATTCATTAGCTTTACCACCCTCGTCACATTTGACTTGGTGATGCGCAGATTTTTTTAGCAGAAATTAAATTTGTCAAATCAAAATTATCAGTTTCAGTTTCCTAGAATTCAATTGGAGGGTAAATAGAATTAATAAAGTCGAAAAACTCAATTGATTATATAATTTCTGAAGAGAATCTGCTTGATAACAATCAAATTTGTATGAAGCATAATTATTTTCAATTCAATGGAATTTATATTCTTCTAATGAAGAGTAATTTATGTATGCTGTGTGAGAACAGAGAGGCACTCAATCAACTTTATTTTACTCAATTCCTCAATTGATTTTACATAACTACAACCTCACATATTACATACGAAACCGATATCACTTGTGTGAATATTTCGGAATGTCAAAGTTGACAAAGTTTTTAAACAACTTCATCAACTCCACCCTAACAAAGAATTTTCTTCTTTAGTCACTATGATAATTTCTTTTGTTTTTTTAATGAATTTTTTGGCATTTTCAATTCAGTTGAGGGCTTTGAGTTCATGTCAAATTCATTCTCTCTAAACGACTGACACCATGTAAAACAGTTAACTAACACTATATCTCCACAGTGACTGCTTTACTAGAAGTTAGTTGTCAGATCTACAATTCGAGAATTGGAATTTTAACAATAGTTTTTGTTCGATGATAGAACTATCTCAAGCATAAATAGTATTCAAACGCCTTTGGTATGGATGTCGATTCTTCAATGGATAGGAATTGTTCCTAATTCCATTGATATGTGATTCTTCTGACTCCTCATAATTCGTTCCTTTATAGTTGTTTCAACTGTCGCATGACAAAACCGAAACATTTTGATCTAATTCAGGTCTTTATACTCACCAACTGGTTCTGCAGTAGCCAACAAACTGAAAATTCCACTAGCAATCAGAGACCCAGTAGCTAACTATCTTATTTCCCAAACATCCAATACCAATGTTAGAAAGGCTGGAAACTCCCTAGCACTTGCTATTGTGAAGGTGAGAAATATGTCCAACCCGAGAGTTTTCCCGTTTCTCACGTGTCCGTCGAATACCAAGGAGATGGCCATCCAGAGAACGAGTGTAATTTTTCTGAGACGAGGAGTTTTGAATAGATCGAGGACAGTGTCTGAAAATTACAGTTATTTCTACTTGAGAAAATGATAGTTATGAAATCTACGAAAAAGTTTTGCACAAATACTGGTGTCAAAACTGACAAAAAATATTGAGAGATGGAAATATGATAATTAAAAAAATAATATTGGGGATATTCCAGAAAAAGAAAGAGAAGAAATTGGTTTAACGCCTATCGTCAGCAATCACGAAATGTAACTATCACGAGAAGAGGAGAAGGCATTCATTTCCGGTGACAAGGTTTCTTCAATACATAACAGAAAGTAAATGTAGTATTGAAACAATTGTTGGTATATGTGTATGATCCACACTTACCTTTGGAAGGAGTTTTCAATTATTTATATCTCCACAACAATCTTTTATTGTATAAAAATATGTTTTTCTCTTTTCTAGAACTTCTGTGTGTGTTTTTTCGTAGCACTGTCTTTTCTCTAAACAGATTCATCAGTTAGACAGTTAGTATTGACTAAAAGACTTCCAGAATGAAATATTTAATTATTATTTTACATAAAATTAATATATTTCTGTTCTAAAAACCGAACAAGATATTCGCATATCAGCGGTTCTTATAAAAACAGGATTGGATATTCTCATTTCGACTAATTTGAATGAATATTTTTATTTCTCTAGATAGTCTCTTTTCAGCCTGATACACATTTACAGCAATGTTCAATAGCTTCGAATACCCTGTTTATGGTGAAAATCGTCGAGCTCCTCAAAATAGCCTACAATCAACTCTTCACATGAATTTTACATTACTACACCTTAAATTTGACTTACGAAACCTTGTGCGAATCAATTGAGCATAATGATGATATGACTAGAAATGTGAATAATAAAGTATATGAATGAACTTTTTTACGTAAGTCAAACAGGCAGAACATTTACGAATATGGAATATAGAAACAGTTTCATCGATAGTAAAACTTTTTATTCTATGTCTTGACTGAATAACATTGTTTTGCTAACAAAAGATGAAGAAATCAATAAATAGAAAATATCCCAATATTTACTAAATGACCAAATTATCACGAATAATCCAGAATTTGTTTTTCTAAAGATTAAACACCGATAACTAGATTATTTCACATATTAGATTAATCTTTTATACAATATACCTCCTACTACTTTATCTACATATTTATAACAAAACATTGTAATTGAAAGTTAGTTTTTCTCTCCCTGAAGGAGGTAGTGCATAGGGAAGAAAACACGTTTGCTGGTTCTCCCAAAACATTTTATTGAAAAACATTTACCAACATATTTTTGTTTACTTAGTGAATTTTCTGTTATGGGATTTACAAGTTTTGACTCGGGTATGTCTTGTACGACAATGTACTATTTTTACTACTTTTTACACTATTCTTGCACAATTGCCCTGACCTTGCCATATGTTGACCTACAAATATTGCAATGTTATATTTATTGGTGTAATAACAGGATCATAGTTGATACAATTTGCGTATAAACAAGGTCGATGCTTATTTTACAAAAAATATCCTATAGAAATTTTCACTGATTTTGATCGCACTGTTTATTACCACACAACAAAACTGCTGTTATATCCATTATGACTTCATCATGTAAGTAAATACAAATATAACTGTGGAAATATTTTTCTGAAAAATCATACACGCTATATATTTTTATAAGTTATGCAAACATATTTCTGAGAAAATAAAAGTAAACTTTTTTCAGACTCTTTTGAACATTTTTTGGCACACCTATTTATAATAATCCAGGCAATGTAGACATAAAAGGGGGCTTTCGCTACAAAAGGTCCCAGAGAGTTTTGATTTGGTAGATTCGTACAGTTCGGTGTCCTAATTGATATTCTGAGTTTGCGACCTTGAGCGACCGCCGCGCCGCTCGTGCCGCCAAATTGGACGAATGGTACCGAAAACTAGTTTTTCGAGAATATCTTCTCTCCAGTGCCACCTAGTTATCACAAAAACTTTCTGCAACTTTTGTGTCATTTTTTTTCAATGGATGAATAGCTCACGAGTTACAGCCGAGTCAACCTCAGCAAATTTCTACAATTCGCAAATTTGCTACATTTTTTCTAGAAATTACAGTATCGATTGTTACGAGAATCGCTATTTTTTGGACACCCAAGTAACAGTGAAAAATTCGAACTGGCCCCATTTCCTTTAGCTCTGTTTAGCAAAGAGGGAATGCGCAGTGGCAACATCGTAACTCTACAAAGCTTTTACGCCTATTCCAGACGATACTGAATTCGGAAATAGCATTTATCTCATAGATGGTGGACATCTGGTACATAGAGTCATATGGCATCGCAACGAATCGTTTACATCGATCTGCAAAGCTACTGCAGTACGAAAAGTGTTTCTAACACAGTCATTGTTTTTGATGGGAATTGTGTTATGTTATGTTTCTTATTTTCACATCACATTGTATTTTAATATTTATTCATGAAGTAGTTAAGGATTGATTTTGTTCAAGACAGATTTGCAGGTTGTCAAATAATAAAATATCAGACATTTCCTTTTCTCGTATTTGAAATAGTATTCAATTAATAAATTTGGCTATAACCAAATACAAGGAGATACAACATGGTGGCAGCGGTAAACTAATTCATCTTGAAGAAGCGCAGTAGAAAAATATCGAAAATAAAAAGAAAATGGATAAAAATCCCCTTTGGTGATGGAATTCAGCGAAAATATATGCGAAAATTGGGAGTTGTGGAAGCAAAAGTTCGAGTTTTACATCAAGTGGTTCTACCAAGAAGGACGATACAGTGATGATAGCCATATTATTAAATATCATAGGCGATGAAGGATCAATAATGTACAATACATTCGAGTATAGTGAAGGTGAAGGTGGATTTAGTCAACTTTTTTTAGCAATAGCGATAGGAATAAGCTACTGAAGTCATTTGATACAACGAATTTAGATTTAGCAATAACTTTAGGAATGACAGGACAGGCATGACAAGTGACAGTTCGCTCAGTTTTGTGTTCTAGTGAACATAAGTTATTTGGCTATTTTCAATTTGAAATGAGGGAAAAGGTGGCATATATGGGGGGAGATGGGACGAAAAGTGGAGAATCTACGACATTGCAAGTATGTCTCAGAAGTTTAATTATGATTTAAAAATTGACATGAAACTATGGATTAAATATTCGTATCTGTCAGTTGTCATGATATGCGCATTATAGACAATATTTTAGCGATAGCCGTAAGATTCTGAAAGTTGGAATATTCAAGGTCGCGTTCTTAAAGTTATCGGTATTGCTAAAATTAAAATAGTTGACTAAATGAAACCATTTGATCCAACCCTTAACGTTATCGCTATTGCTATTACTATTGCAAAAAAAGTTGAGAGTAAAGAAATTTATAATATCATTTTGAATTATTGGAACCCAATTAAAAATTGAGTACTCCTTCAAATTCTTCAGTAGAAATCAAAAACCAATTTTTAACAGAAATAAAAAGCCTCATCTTATCTTGTGAGTTTGAAGATAGAGATATATTATTGAGAGACAGAGTCGTTTTCGAGGTTTATAATAAACGAATTCAAGAAAATTTATTACAAAAACCAAATTTACACTGAATGAGACTATTGATATATGTCGTAGTTTGGAAATCAGTGTAAATACCCAAAAAATTATCAATAATACAACAAAAAATTAAATTTATTTGGAGGATAATATCCATGTGAATATGATTTCGAAACCATCTACAAGTACACAATAACATAACAGAAAATACAATCAATCAAAAAATGTATATCCGAGCAGGGAATTTCGTTGTTTCAAATGTGGATATTCACATCATTTCAATAACTGTCCGGCATTTTCTAAAGTATGTTCCAAATGTAAAAAGAAAGGTCATTTCTCTCACATGTGTGGAATTTCAAGGTTAAGAAATACAAAATACCATAATGAATATCTACTGAATGGAATAAATATTGAAAACCGATTTTCATCAATTTCTGATATAAATGCTGAGGATAAACAAATTATTTGGTCAATTACAAAAAAAGTTACAATTCTATTGAATGGAATGAATTCATTCAGTATAAAATTAATAATTGATACAGGAAGTAACGTTAATATTTTAAATGACACCGAATTTTTGAAAATTAGAAGTGAGAGAGAGAAACATCTACTGAAGAGTAATATTTCATTGAGATCATAGCCGGGGCATGAAATTTCAACAATAGCATTATAATTTGATTATAAAGTTATGAAAAAGGAATTGATTTTCCATATAATTGAATCTGATTCATCTTAGTTTATTTTGAGTTTACAAGGATGCGTTGATTTGAATATAATTAAATCCAATATTGAATTTCAAATCAATCTCATAAATAGAATTGAAGACATTCTATTGATCAATCAATATTTCATGGAATTGGAAGATTGCACGATAAAAAATGTAAAATAACATTGAAAGAACCTGTCATGACAAAAATTCATGCAGCACGCAAAGTTACTTTGGCATTGAAAAAAAATTCAGAAAAACTTAATGAAATGAAAAAAATTGTTTGATCAAAAAAGTTCATGAACCCTCTGATTGGGTTCATCGAATAATTGTTGTCAATAAACCTAATGGGGATGTTAGAATTTGTATGGATCCAAGAAATCTTAGAAAGGAAATTTTTTCCATCCTAAAATTCGAAGATTTATTTTTGCAATTAAATGGGTCGAAAATATATTCGGTGCTTGTTTACAAGTACTATTAGATGATGAGAGTTCAAGATTGTGTACAGTAGCAACACCTTTCGGTAGATATCAATATCTAAGAATGCCATATGGAATTTGTAGTGCTCCAAAAGTTTTTCAAAGAATCGTCATAAGTATTTTAGAAAATTTTTCAGGTGTGATCGTATATGTCGACGACATATTCGTTTTTGGTGATAATATTGAAGGACATAATGAAAATTTATCGGGAGCTTTGAAAAAAATTCAAGATGCAGGAATGACCCTGAACAAAAAAAGTCTAAATTTGCTTTGACAGAGGTGAAATTCTTGGGACATATATTAATGAATATGGTATAATACTAGACGAAAATTAAGTTCAAGCAATAAACAGAATGTCAATTCTAAGAAATAAAAAAGAGTTTCAACGATTTCGTGGTATGATCAAATATTTAGCAACATTTTTACCAAATTCATCTCAGAAAACTTTTCCCCTAAGGAAACTACTGAGCGAAAAAAATTATTGGATATGGGACATAGAACACGAACAATGATTTAAAAAAAAAGATCACTTCTTCACCAGTCTTGAGTTACTTCGATAGTAGAAAAAATACAGTTTTGTCAGTAGACGCGAGTAGTTATGGACTAGGAGATGTTGTTTTGCAAAACAATTCGCCTATTGAATATGCTTTAGTATCTCTGAATTCAACACAACAACGTTGCAGCCAAATTTAAAAAGAATTACTTGCAATTGTCTATGGTTGTGAGAGATTTCACTATTATTTATATGGCAGATCGTTTGAAGTTCATACAGATCATCGCCACCTAATGGGCATCGTAAAAAACCTATTGATGATTTATTACCTCGAATACAAAGACTTATGATTCGTCTATTGAGATATGGTATATAGTTGGTGTTCATACCAGGAAAGAGGTTGCAAATAGCCGATACTTTGAGTTGAGATCCTAGAACAGATATAATAAATACAAATTATATTGACCAAGGAACACACATGTATTCTAACTATCCAATATTGAAACAAATTATGCTTTATGTTGAAAGGGGTTGTTCATATCATAAAATAACTTTACATCCGGATATTAAACATTTCTGGTCAATACGTGATGATATTAACTCACATGAAAATGTTTTATTCTATAAAAAAAGATTACTAATCCCGGAACTATTGAGGAATGAGTTCCTAACTGTCATACACAAAGCTCATCAAGGAGTCACAGCATGTCAGAATCTAGCTAAATACGGTATTTATTGGACAAGTATCATGAGAGATATCGAAAATTTTGTTCTCTATCGTGATATTTGTCAAATATATTAAAAAAACAATCTGAAACAACCACTCACATAGTATTTCTAATCCCAATTGGAACGACATACAAAGTTTCGGAAAGGAATTCTCTTTACACTTGCCACCTTGACATAGGCGTCCGTATATTATTTTTCAGTGGTATTTCGTCAGTTACTTATACTTATAATCATAGCAATTGATCACCCCATGTAAAAGTAGACACATGTTATCTCAACTGGATTTTATTATTTGTTTCGAAAGGTTTCCAGAAAGCCATTTTGATACAATTATTTTCAATGGATAATTCCTAACCTCACGACACGGCACTGATTAAGGAATATTGTGAACTGGGGATATTATGCAGCTTCAGATAACATGTGTCCAATCCAGCTAGCCGAGCTTTTATTACTCAAATATATCTGATAGCGCCTTTACTGATAATCTGGGCAACTAGAGACACGCACCAAAACTTTTTTATGATTGTACCAGGAACGCTTTGAAAGTAAAAACACTGGTAGTATATAAATTTCCCATTTGCCGGGCAGTGCATATGAACACTCCTCGTAGTGCTCTCATTTTTATTGCCGTTCCAATTGGGATTAAAATAACTATACCTCATGAGACTCCAGATTATCCATGACAAAAAGTTGGTATAGATTTTAAATATTTCAAGGGCATAGATTTTCTTGTAGTCGTTGACTATTTCAGTAAGTTTTTAATAGTTAATAAACTGCAGAGCAAAACCGCTTCTTCAGTCATTTCAAATTTGAGAAATATATTCGTTTCATTTGGTCTTCCCTTGGAATTTTTTTCCAAGAATGGCCAACCCTTCAGCACTTCTGAATTTAAATATTCCTAATTTTGAAATAGAACAAACTCGAGAAAAAATGCAGTTGAATCAATTCGATCAGAAGCAGCATTATAACATGAACACCAAGAAACTGAACGAATTCCAGATTGGTCAAAAAATATTATTTCAACATAATAACGAATGGAAATAAAGAAGTAGCGGAAAGAATCAGAGAAAACGACTATAACATACTTGAAAGAAGTGATCAAGTAATTTACAGGAGAAATCGTGAACACCTCAGACCATATAAATGGTCACCCTCAACATCAGAAAAACTTAACAAAAACCTTACCAGTTACTACAGCCCAAAGTTCAAATTCAATGAAAGAAATCAAGATAGTCAAGATCTTGAAGTTGAGCATGATCAATAAAGTTCAGTGAAGAATACCCTGAAGTTGAAGTTCCACCCAAGAGCTACGACAACGATGCTGGCGGCGGCATAACAACACGAAGTGGTAGAAATTATTGTTCCGAGAAGATTCAATTTACTTTTTTTATTATTATTTATTCAAGAAAAGGACGTATGCTATGTTTCTCATTTTCATATCACATTGTATTTTATTATTCATTCATCAAGTAGTTAAGGATTGATTTTGTTCAAGACAGATCGAAGGTTGTCAAATAATAAAATATCAGACATTCCCTTTTCTCGTATTTGAAATAGTATTCAATTAATAAATTTAGCTATAACGAAATACAAGGAGATACAACAGGTATCCAATTAACGCAGCTACCAAAAGTACAAAGAGTGCAGAAACACTTCGCCGTTCAAATAAACGAACGAGTCGATAGTTCCAAGAGTTTCGCAAAAACTCTTTTTCTCAAACAAAACAAATAAAATTCGCTTGATTTCGATGCTAAAGAAGAAACTTGAAAATTCTGATTTCACACTAAAACAGGCTACAGAAGATGCATTGATCAATAAAACGTCCACATCGTTTGATTTCGAATTCATAGTAACATCACTGGCGAGATCTCATCCAAACGTTCATCTCCGCAAACCAGGCAGAGAAAAAATTCTTGAAAAAGTTTACAATCCTAGTCTACAGTATTGAGAATAAGTGGCTGACAACATATTGTTTTTGCATGCGTTCAGCGGTTGTGACACTACTTCTGCTGTTTTCATCCTCGGAAAAGATAACTTCATAAAAACACTTGAAAACAACGAATATCAAACTATACAAGCTTTCAAAGAGCGAAACGCAGATCCCGTAGTCATTGCTGCTGCGGAGAAAGCATTTTCATCGATCCTTAGGGCGTTTCCAAAGAAAACACCATTACCTTTGGATCCCAAAATTTCGCAGGATCCATCACGAAGAGTAAATTCAATCTTGTTGCATTACTCCCTACAAGAGAAGCTGCAAGGCAATGTTCCTTTCGACCCTACCACCAAGTTTAGGCTTGGTATGATATACAACAGAGCAATGTGGTTGGGAAAGAAGCAAGATTGGGCTCCAGTGAAAACAACAGCGGATCTGACACCCTAAGCAATCCTGAAATGTATTTCGAGCAAGTGCAAGAAGGGGTGCGGTAAAGCCTGTGGGTGTAGGAAAACGGGCTTGAGGTGTTCTGTTACCTGTACATGCTGCCAAGGAGACGCGTGTGAAAACAGCGCAGATATTTTTGCGGGCTCGGGAGGAGAAGGAGACGACGATGAGCCTAAAGACCTAGCTCTTGCGAAGTTATTGATACACAAGGACGAAGAAGATAACGAAGATGGTGAGGAAATACATTTGCAAGAAGATATTGATATCAGTGAGCCTGGACGATCTGGAGCATCGAAACGGAAGAAAAGACATCAATAAATATCGAATCGTGGATTATGCCTATTGGGAATACCAAATGCACCTTTCACTCTACCTCATGGTGTTTCGGAAATGAGTGAAAAACGATACTATGTATTGAATAATCGGTATTTACTGAAAAATGTATCGATTTTGCGAATTGTAGAAATTTGCTGACCGTGACTGCGCTGTAACTCGTGAACTATTCATCTGATAGAAAAATGTTTTACGCAAAAGTTGCAGGAAATTCCATGTTTTATAATGTTTTACCTAGGTGGCGCTGGAGAGAAGATATTCTCGAAAAACTAGTTTTTGGTACCATTTTTTTTATATGGCGAACGGCGTTCGCTCAAGCAAACTTGGTATATTAATTAGGACACGGAACTGTACGAATCTACCAAATTAGAACTCTCCGGGGCCTTTTACAAGCCAGAACCTACCCATTGCCTGGCCTATTATGAGTAATGATAAAATTGTGTGAAATGATGATTAAAATCAATAAATAAAAAAAGTTGGTATATTGGATTTTTTCAAATGGATGCTTATCACTGTTTTGACTGCCTGTTTTTCTTTGGACTATAACGAACGGACTTTTTATTTCTCACTTGTGTCATTATTTCGAGTGGATGGATCTTAATTTGAATGTCAAATTGAATGGGAAATGAGTGTGACAGGATGTTTACGTTATTGATCTCTTTTTATTACGAGGTTTTCCTTTATTCAATATAATATTCGCGTACAAGAATATTTAATTCAGTTATTCAATATGAAATGCCAGTATGAGAGTTTCTGTTCTGCGCATCAGGTAAAAGTGTCAGAAAATATGTGTTTAAATGCGTCTTTCCACAGGAGGGGATATCATCAAAGGAATAGAAATTCAAACTAGATATCATTGAGTTCATGTTTATTTGTGGTGGACACTTTATAGAGAAGATATTACCCCAAGTACAAGAAATACATTTTCTTTTTTATGATTGATACAAGAGAAAAAAGTTGAAATATAAAGAATTTCTTCAGAAGATTGTTAATATGAGGTGCTTGGCTAATATAATACTGAAATAATTTTTATGCGTTTATTTACACTTTGAAAAAACAATAAAAAACTCTGAAAATTCAAAAACTTAATTTAAATTCACCGCTAAACTACGTTACGCAATTCACTGGACTCCAGGTTCTATTGGTTGACTTGCTTTATTCTGACTAACTCTGCTAGTAATGCGCCGCAGGTCATTTGGTGAAAGCACCTAGAGCGTTCGCAACGGCCGTTTCTCGAACTATTAGTGATGTTTCACGTCTACACCTTTCGATCATCTGGAACCTTCTTTCGGCACTCTTCAGAACCTTGTTACGCCAGCACGTTGAGGTCGGTAATGACGCAATGGCAGTGGCATAGGCATAGGATATTTCGATAATAAATCAAAAACTCCCTTCCTATGCCCAAACTAAGAAATAAGTCTGGTATCAGCGCTGAAGGTTTCGAAAATACTGAATTTGTGTATCAGAGCATTTTAATAGTACACGATATTTTGATGATGGATGAAGAAAAGTCAAACGGAAACAAATTTATTATATTTGTTATTTTTATTGGTCAATCCAAAAAAGTATAGAAGTTTCCAATATACAAAGCGTTTTTCATTCAATTTTGTTGCGATCAATAACTCATAAATAGTTTGCTTCTGTCCAGGATCTTATCTATGGATTGAATGTACTGAAATATTAACTATCCTGTCCCCGATGATGTATCTCCTTTATGAAATGAACATAAAGGAATGCTAGCAAATGCTTCAACTCTCCATTATTTGTCGTAATAATAAGTAGATATTCAAATAAAAATAAATTTCATTTATTTTTCAGGTTATCTATGGCTAAAGAATATTCCGAAGAGATGGCCAACGGGGACCATGATAGTTTTGACTGTGATTGTTCTTTCGGTCACCGTCATTTCGGCCATCATTCTGTGGAGAAATCCTGTTACTGCAATAGTTATACCTCAAAACAAGCAACATAGTCCTAATAGTGAAGAAGATAATGATAAGCCGATATATTATCCTACTGGTAAGATGATAAAACGCGTTGAGATCTATATTATGTCTTTTTCAATTCGACAAATTAAATATTGTTACAAAAATCAAAAATGAATATTTTTAATTAAAGAATGTGTTAATTTTCCTTCCATTCTCACAAAGAAAAATTGTCTCACCGATTGACGTTCATTCATTAGGTGATATTGTTATATATAATAGATGTTTTTTCATATTTTGTGACAAGATATAAATATATTTTGCTAAGTTGATATAAGTCCCTCTATTAATACTTTCTTCATCATTATCAATAGGTAACATTTCCAAAAATAGGCCTTTTTGTGTGAATTGATTCTCTGAAAATTATTTTCGTTCATTCATGATTTTATTCATTGGATGACCTTCATTTATTATATGATCCAAGAGTGCACATCAATATCAATAAAGGTCTGGTTGAATAATACCTGAGTTACACCTCGATTGATCGTTTTTTATGTCATGAAAAATAGGTAAAGACCAAGAACCACTTGGGATATTCAATAGAGCGTTGAATCCATATGAGTTTTCGAAAAAATAAGTCTCAATATATTGCCAGGCGATTGTGATTTGGCGTAATTATAGGTAACACCACGAAGTGCGGTATAATTATCAATTGAAATATTTTATAAATTATTTGAATGATAAATTAATACGTGGTGGCCCGTTTTATCACCACATTCATACTGATGTTGGTCGAGCGTTTGCTAAATAATTCAATCCTAGGATTTAGAATGCCTATAGGCTCTGAATACAGAGTTAATTCCCCTAAGATTTCTATTCCACTTTCAAAAAGTCACGTTATGATGACTTCAGGAACCACTCTGACCTCTGACTTTTTCGGAATGATTTCAAGTATAAAGGACCAGATACTTTTAGTTCTCTTCATAGATTGGGTGTCTTTCAATCGTCATAAAAAACAAGAATGAGCTTACCAAAAAAAATTATTTTTTAATGCTTTTATTAGGAATATTTTCTGAGGCATCCGAAGAATAAATAAATATCAGTATATATTATATATATATATATATATATATATATATATATATAGGGAATTCTTGGGGATGAGGTTCGTATAACTGACATTTAAAATTATGTGAATTGATTTTTCAAGAATTTTCAAAGAACGTATTGAAAAAATTTACAATCAAAACCTACACCAAAAAACACCAAACAATGCCAGGTACATATCTATTACATACATCAAAGGGCTATCTGAACCACACGCTGTTGCACCTTTCAACATTAAAATCAGACAAAAATGCCACCAATCATTGAAATCCAATTTTTCCAATTCAGTAACAAAAATTCCAGGCTTTAAAAAATCCCATGTGATATACCAAATACCCTGTGAAGAACCCACGTGCAACAAAGTTTACATCGGACTGACAAAACAATATTTAGAAATGCCGAATAAAATCACACAAATACCTACACCCATGATCCCCCACAGCTTAAAGTAAACATAAACGCATTACCACCCACGATTTTGATAACAAAAACACACAAAATCTAAAATCTTAAGAAAACACGAGGAAAAGAGAAATTCTAGAAATTATACACATTAAAAACACCCCAAATTGTCTAAACGTCAAAACAGAAATCACCAACTCAAACCAAATTTATTTTAATCTGATATAACAAATCTGAATGTCTTCAAATTTTTTTCAAAAGATTCCCACCCAGCCCCACCAGAATAAAACACCCCACTTCTGTCTATTTCTTGCTATTGCCCAACAATAAAGGAAGAAAGTGAAGAAAAACGAAATGCGCCCGCTCCAAGAGAAAAATAAAAATGAAAGTATTGTCTAAATCTTTAGAAAATGATGAAAGGTTTTAGTTTGATGTCTCCCAAGAACCACTGTCACCTAACACACAAAAGCGAAACCACAGAGAATACACACACAGAACCCCTTCCTCAGTAACAATAGACAAAACACCATAAAAGCGCATGAAACATAGATGGCAACACAACAGCCTGAATAGAAAACAGCCCGAATATTTTTCGCCCTACACTACCGGCCTAACAAATCTAAGTCTTGACATTGTCACATAAATACCAAACCAAGAAACATTGCCACATTATAACCTTTGCATAACTTCACTACCTGAAGTAAGAATCCAGAGCCCATCAAACTGATGTTAAGTTATACATAAATAATACTATTGTTTGTTTCACATGTTCATACAGCGCTAAAATAACTGTTTTTATACTGAACTATATTACTTGTCACGATGTACCAAAAATGATAGTCAGTGAAAAAGACGAGCCCCCCCGTCGAAACTTCAACAAAATAAAATGAAAAAAACAAGCCTTAGTGAATGTCAGTTATACGATTCTCATCCATAAGAATTCCCTATGTATATATAATACATGAAAGGTTCAAGAAACAAACCAAATCATGTATTTATATATTCATATATATATATATATATATATAAATATGTATATATGCAAGTTGAACAAATATTTTCTCATCTAAAATTTTTTCTAGATTAAAAATTCTTCCTTTTCAATTTACGGATAACATAATATGATTGTGTTCAAACTTCACTACTTCTTTATATACAGATTATGGATATCACTTACTAGTCCTCCCGCCCCAGATGTACCCACCAAAAACTCCTTTTGGCCCATTCTATCTTATCTGTTTTTACTCTTACAGTACCCACTCCAGTAGTTTTGTGTCTTGTGCGAGTTTGTGCAAGTCCTTTAATACGATCCAGTTTTACGGGCCCATGTCCTTGTCTTTATCTCCGTAATGATTTTTAATTGGCCCATTTTGAACTAAATATTGCATTTTTATTCCACACGGACCTTTGATTTATTCTTTCCCGCACCTTTTTCCTGTGAATATGCCAGTAGAATTTATTTCTGGATCCAGTCTTCTACAGACGCGTGTACGGGACTGTGTGCTTTGGTGCCTTGAGGGCCTATCCTGAATCTGGTTCGTTTTTCGATCCTTGGCGAGATCGTTGGCTTTTTCCTTACCTACAATTATCTGATGGCCTGCCACCCGACGCAGTTTCATTCTACCAGCGTTCTCAGTTCCTCTTTGCATGTCCATACCAGTAGAGCTACTTAAAACCTTCAGTGCCGCCTGGGTTCTGGAGGAATATGGATCTGCCCCTCTTTTATTGCCCTCCTGTTATTGCGGATACTCTCCTGAAACACAGAGGTGTGGTTACCCAGTGAGTGACTGAAGCCAATCCTTGGGTTCTTGGGTCTTATAAGACACTCCCATTCTGCAAAATTTTCTATCAGATCATTCTGTATATCTGATCTTTTACTATAGAATGGTGTTGAGTTCTGGGTTAATTTAGATACCCTAAATGATTCATCAAAGGAAAATAATAGTTTCGCAATCTTGTCTAATTTTTTTGTGCCTATGTCCACCACACCAAGTAAACACACGTTATGACCGGCTTCACCACCATTTGTACAGGTTGAGCCAGTGCACCATGTGTGAGGTCTTAGTCCCCAATTTTTCCCGAAGGTGCGTCTGGCCACTTTTGTTAGATATTGGTTTCAGTCAGTTTCGAGCCCAGTATTACCCCGAAATATTTGGCCTCTCTCTGTCTGTAGAGTCTCTCCTCGAAGTTGTAGGGGCCGCGGGCCTTCTAGTTCCCATTTTCAAGTGAATGTTACTATGATGGCTTTTTGAGGGTATCTAGTTCTTATATTTCAAAGGTTTTATTTCCCATGAACTGAAATCGCTTGAAGCAGCCGTCTCGAAAATGAAATTTTCGGTAAGATTTATTAAATCCAAAGTACCACTTCACACAAATGGTACCGAAAGTAGCTATTTTCGGGACGATTTTTTTCACTTTCTTTACTTTCGGGACGATTCTTGTTACTTTCGGGACGATTTTCGGTATCTATGCAGGCGGCTTTGACAATAACATGAACTTTGTATTTTATTATGACAGCGCTTGTCATGTAACATTGGTAAGTGTTTTTCCGCTTTTCAAATTCAAAAACGGAAATCAGTAGTGAAAGTGAGGCCACATGAGATAAGTGAATCTGCTAAAGCGGCTACTTTTATGAATTATTGCCGGTAAAGTCAAGAGAGAGCTATGAATTGGTCTACAATTCATTTCAAAAATGGAGCAATGATGAAAATGTGCATACTATAAATGAACGAGTGATTCTTGCATATTTGTTGGAAAAATCTGAAATCTTAAAGCCATCAAGCCTCTGGAGCAATTACTCGATGCTCGAGTCCACAATTAATATTGAAAATAATATAGATATAAGCCGATATCCCAAAGTTATTGCTTTCCTTGAGAGAAAATCCATTGGCCATAAACAAAAAAAAATGAAAAGTAATGAATAAAGAAGGAATATATCACTTCTTATCAGAAGCTGGAGATAATAAAGACAAAGGTAATATAATTCAATGTGATTCCTCTTATTTCCTAGGATTATTGTTTTTTTATTTCAGGTTGCATTAATAATTGGTTTGGCAGGCGCTTGTCGTCGTGAAGAGATTTGTAAAATGAATTTAGATGATATAGAAGATAAGACAACCATGTTAGTCATTAAAATTCCTAATTCTAAAACTCATAAGTATGGATAGAACCTTTGTTGTCATTGGAGAAAATAATATTGATACAGAAAATATTCGTCATTACGTCAAGCAAACACACCACATCGTAAATTATTTGTTTATTATAAAAACGGAAGATGTACTATACAACCTATTGGTATTCACACTTTTGGAAACATCACCTGCACAATTGCTGAATTTCTTAAATTACACCGGGCACTGTTTATGCAGGAGCTCAGCCACTTTACTCGCTGAAAGTGGTGGTAGTATAACCAACTTGAAGAGACGCGGAGGGTGGAAATCAACCAATGTAGCAGAGGGATACATAGAAAATTCTTTAAAAACAAAATTCACATAGCTTCACAGCTTGAAAAGGGCCGTAACGAAATCAATATCTCGAAAACTAGTACAATTATTGATGAGTCTAATTCTAATTTCAACACTGCCACTTCTGTTAATATCCCTGATGATATTAATATAAGTAATTGTCATAATTGTGTGATTAATATTCAGAAGTAATGTTATCATAAGAGAGATTGTTATATGTAATTGTCTTCACAGGGTGTCCCTGGACTTCCTCTTTTTCTCCCAGGAATGTATAGATGGGGTCAAAATATCACCAGTACTTCATATAACTTCCTAAAAGCCTTCGTTACCAAGTTACGGGCCCTCAAAGTTACAAAATGAAAAATGTTTTTCTTTGATAACTTTCAAAGTGAATATTCAAAATCATCTAAATTTCGATGATTGACTAAACAAATGAATTCCTTCGATGAGCTTTCATGCGGGAGGCAGTTGTTTTGCTACAAAGTCTGGAACGGACTACCCCCGATGGTCCACACCCCAAAACTTTGAAATGACAGATAATTTTTCAATAGTTTTCAACAGTTTTCAACAAAATAAGGTTACGTAGATAATTTTCTGAATAAAAGTACTCGTGTGGAAAGTCGATTGGAGCAACGATTCTTAATAAAAATGCAGTTTTACTCGACGACATCAAACCCGATCGTCCACCATTATTTGAAATGAAAAATTTTCACAGTAGAAAAACTAATGCTAACGTTAATTCAACAACATTTATAACAGGAATAATACAAAATATGCTAAAATTAAGTCGTAAACAAAAAGTACAGTACCTAGTTGAAAGTTTCATTCACAATGTAGATATTTTTCCAAATGAAATATCAAGTTATGTAGATTCGTGGTGTTTTTGAACTAACAAGCTACTCCACTATGAAATATCTTGCTCAGTCCATATTTTGTATGTACGCGTGGAATGAGCACGTTTCGTGTTGTGTTATCTGAATCTCATGGAACTCAACATTTGGATGTTGCAAATTCGTATTCACAGCTTAAATGTTGAGGAGTTCCACTGATAAGTATAATTTCATGGGAGAAAATCTTTAACCCGAAGATAAATTTAGCTGAAAAAACACACATCGGAACACATAAATAATTGAAAGCAAACGAATAAACTACAAAAACGGCTGCACATGAATAGGTGAAAAATATCCGGTGAATAAATTTATGTTCCATTTCTTCCACAGATGTTGACATAAACACCTTGTAGAAAAAAATAAAATTAGTGTGGATAAAAAATGACAACTGGAATGCAATTTTGTTTTGTTGAGTGGTGCGTTGTCATTGTATTGTCAATATTCTGATAGGACAGTTTGAAGTGTTTTGATATGGCCAAACAGTTTACATTCAACGAATATGCAGATATGCATGCATTGTATGGACCAGCATTTGGTGATGCTGCAGAAGCCCGTCGTCTGTATGCCGAGCATTTTCCCAATCGAAGGTTACCGGCAAGAGAAACGTTCGAGCGTGTCGATCGCAGCTTGAGGGAGACAGGTATGTTTAATGGATAATTAATTGGAGCCTGTTGTTTTCTTTCGATATTATTGTAGGTTCAGTTTTGCCAAAACGAGGTAGTGAGGGCGCTCCTAGGACTGTGCGTACCGTTGTATTGGAGAAAAATGTTTTGGAAGCTGTCGCTGATGATCCTTTAATGAGCATCAGAAACCTATCAGAACAGTTTCATACATCCAAGTCCATTATTCATAGAATGATTAGGGAACAACTACTCCACCCATATCACATCCAGAAGGTACATGCCATGACACCTGAAGATTTTCCAGCACGACTGGAATATGCCAATTGGTTCCTAATAAGCGAAGGAAGGATATGACTTTTATTACTCGAGTTTTATTCACTGATGAAGCAGGTTTCAGTAGAGATGGAGTAATCAACTCTCATAATCTCCACATATGGGCCAAAGAAAATCCCCATGGGATATTGCAAACCAAACACCAACGGAAATTCAACGTGAATGTTTGGGCTGGTATCATAGGAAACCATCTTATAGGACCATTCGTTCTACATGACCGATTGAATGGAGATCGTTATTCGGAGTGCATTCAGAACGAGTTGATTGTAACATGTTCCATTGCAAACCCGAAGAGATATGTGGTTTATGCATGATGACGCTCCTCCTCATTTAGTTTGATTGTGCGGGACCATCTGAACCAGATTTTCCCCAATAGATGGATTGGTAGAGGTGGGCCATATTCATGGCCACCGCGGTCTCCGGATTTAAATCCATTGGATTTTTTTCTGTGGGGGCATCTGAAAAGCCTCGTTTACGCTACACCTATTCACACTAGAGATGCCTTGTTGAATAGAATTACATTACATTGTGAAGCCATACGAAACGACCCTGGCATGCTATTTCAAGTGCAGAGAGGGTGTTTGCGCCGACTGAGAAAATGTATTGAGAGAGACGGGGGTCATATCTAGCAGTTTTTGTAGCGGATTTTGCATTTCTGTTTGCTCTTGAGGCTTGCGATTGATTATTTACACCATGAGTTTTGTAAGGTAAACGTGTTTGCATGATAAAAATTCGTTATGAACATTGTACCTATCATTTCTATTTTCATTACAAATTAATCTTTTTGAATAATGGTAGACATCTCAGGTTGGGTGTCGTCGAACAAAAATGCATTTTTATCAAAAATCGTTGGTCTGATCGATTTTCCACACGAGTACTTTTATTCAGAAAATTGTCCAGGCAACCTTGTTTTGTTAAAACATATTGACAAATCCCAGTCATTTCAATGTTTTGAGGTATGGACCATCGGGGGTAGTCCGTTCCTGACTTTGTAGCAAAACAACTGACTCCTGCATGAAAGCTCATCGAAGGAATTCATTTGTTTAGTCAATCAACAAAATTCAGATGATTTTGAATATTCACTTTGAAAGTTATCAAAGAAAAATATTTTTCATTTTGTAACTTTGAGGGCCCGTAACTTGGTAACGAAGGCTTTTAGGAACAAAAGTTATATGAAGTACTGTTGATATTTTGACCCCATGTATACAATCCCGAAAGGAAAAGAGGAAGTCCAGGGACACCCTGTATAAAGTTTATACGTTATTATCCATCGATATCCTTTTTAACATACAAAACGGCTACAGAAAAAATATTGTACGTATCATGATCCAAAAGTTATTTTACGGGACTCGCAGGATTCAGGTTGCATTAATAATTGGTTTGGCAGGCATTTGTCGTCATGAAGAGCTTTGTAAAATGAATATGGATGATATAGAAGATAAGACAACCATGTTAGTGATTGAAATTCCTTATTCTAAAACGAATATGGATAGAACCTTTGTCGTCATTGGAGAAAATAATATTTATACAGAAAATATTTGTCATTACGTCAAGCAAACACACCACGTCGTATGATAGTTGTTTATTATAAAAACGGAAAATGTACTATACAACCTATTGGTATTCACACTTTTGGAAAAATCGCCTGCACAATTGCTGAATTTCTCAAATTACACCGGGCACTGTTTACGCAGGAGCTCAGCCACTTTACTCGCTGAAAGTGGTGGTAGTATAACCAACTTGAAGAGACACGGAGGATGGAAATCAACCAAAGTAGCAGAGGGATACATTGAAAATTCTTTAAGAAACAAAATTCACATAGCTTCACAGATTGAAAAGGGCCGTAACGAAATCAATATCTCAAAAACTAGTAAAATGACTGATGCGTCTGATTCTAATTTCAACACTGCCACTTCTGTTAATATCACTAATAATATTAATATAAGTAATTGTCATAATTGTGTAATTAATATTCATAAGTAATGTAATCATAAGAGTGATTGTTATATGTAATAATTGTCTATCTGAAGTTCATACGTTATTATCCATCGATATCCTTTTTAACATACAAAACGTAACACGATCCAAATGATAGTTTGTCTGATGGCATGGCATAACGACAACGTTATGTCACTCAATTTTGATGACATAAGGAAGCTCATTATGGTACTTAGTCCCATAATGAAATTACGCTATTTCATATACACTCCGTGATTTTTCCGGCAAAAGGGAGTCCACGATATTTCGCGTCATTTCTTCCAAATCAGAAGGTAAACTACCAGAATCACTCATTATTATTTGAATTATATTCAATTCTACGTGACAATTGTGTTTGACAGCAGATAAATAAATATTGCCGTTACAACCTGACGTTGTCAAGGAAATGGCAAAGCACAGTTCACTAACCTACTAATATTTGAAACTACACATATACTTACTCCTTTAAAAATAGTTATCATTGTGACATGTCAAAAATGCAGTTTTTAATTTTTCGAAAATGTATTAATATAAATGCCATCAGATAAAATTTTGTATGTAATTCGAATCATAAACAATCATCATGGCACACGTCGTGTTATCGAACTCGGCTACGCCGCCCAATAACATCCACGACTTGTACCATAATGATCGTCTTTATGATCCTTATTACATAAATAACTATTACGGGACTCGCAGGATTCAAGGACTCGCCTACGGCTCGTCCTGGAAAGTTCCTACTCATCCTGTAAAATATCACTTTTGGAACTTGTTAGGTAAATTATTATTATGGTTTCCGTTTTTTCAACCTAACTAATAGAACGATTGGTAGATTTTGGGAATGTTTCTGAATGAATTCAACCTATGTGAACGCGAGTACATTCTCACCACTTACCCAATTATTGTTATCAAGTATGATGAACATAATGCAAATCAGCTCAACATGACTGTGAACCTAACGCAAAGCGACCCAACATGGCATGTAGCCAAAGCTTGACAAGGTCTAGCTTTACATTACGTTATTTTACGGCCTTTCGTGTACGATTTGAGAGTTGTTGAATACCTTTAACCTACACCTTTGTTTTAGTAGTGTAACATTGCAAAATGAAAATGCACGACAAATTCCAACTATTCAAGCTTGTTCGCCACATAATATCACGGAATACCTTAGATTCTTTGACGCATGTGACAGATTGCTTTGCGTTTTGTTATCGACCATCATTATTAAATGCAGGAAATCAAGATGAAAACGGAAACATTCTCAATTAGATATTGAATTGTTTGACCTAGGTTATTCTGTGATGAGATTCAAAATCTTGCCGCGCAAAAATACCTATTTTTATATTCGCGGCAAGCTTTTAAATCTGTTAAAATTGAATCGGGCCATAATAGCAAAACATGTCGCCATCTTGGAACCGCCATCTTGAATTCATTAATTTTGACAAAAAAATCATGATGTCCGATCCCAAAAACCAATTTTGAATGGAATCGCGCTATAATCACAAACCTCGTCCGCCATATTGGAGCCGCCATTTTGTTTTTTCTATAGAAAAAATTCCATAATGCATTGCCAGCGGAATCATGAGCACCTGCCAAATTTTCCGTTAATCGGACAACTAGAAGTGGGTCAAAATTCACTTACAAGATTTGAAGTAGGTAGGTACCTAAACATACAAATGTGAAAAATAATAGCTATTTTTAGGACAAGTGAGTAAAGCCTAGCATTTAATCATGAACCTGGATGTTGAGCGCCCGAGCAGCGAAGGTGCGTTGGTGAGTGATTAAATGCGCTTCACCCACGTGTTTTAAATCTGATTTTTTTCATTTTCGCAGAAATAAAAAAAAAATTTTTTGCAATTGTTGCATAAACAACTATTGGGTCATTGACTCGTCGAAACAAAATTGCAACCAGCCTATTAAGAATAAAAATCTGCGCTATCGTTGCTTGTGTTGCATTTAATTTGGACACCAGCCTATTCGATACGAATAATTCGACACAGTTGCTGTGCTGTGAGCAATATGAATGATGGTTGTTTATTTGTAACCTAGGTAACACTTTCAATCACTTGTGAATAAAATATTTTTTTTGCAAAAAACAAAATTTAATTGAACTATATTTAGTGAAAGAAGTGGTTCTTTATTGCACTGTGCAAGCTATTCCACCGCAATTCGGAGAAAATAGATGTAAATATGTATATCTGCTAATCAATTACTAGAATTGAGTATTATTAAATGGAAGCAAACATAACAATTCTATTTAAACTATGTAATTGATTCTCATAACGTTAGACATGAGAATTGTTTAAAGCTATTTTGAACGAAAATACTGAAATAATTACATAAGTATGTAAAAAAATATTATTCATATGAGCAGGGTAGAACTAGTAAATTAAAATGCATTTTTGTATTTAATCTAGATTAACCGATTCCAATCAAATGATTTTGGGATCATTTCCATTCAGTTCTTGGCAGATATAAATTAGATGCTGTTTCTTACAAAATTGGCACACCATTTGGCGATGGTTGGGTCTGGAAAGGTTTTGCTCATGGTCGATTGTCGTCTTTCCAGTTGTGGTTATCCACTCAGCATGTTTGTTTCAGAATCCCATTTCCAGATTATTCTGCACATGATGATGTATACCCAAATTTTCTATGGATTTCATACTTTATATAGTGACGTCGTGAAGTTGTTTGATCTTCTCAGTTGATTCATATCAAAGTCCTATATTTTGTGAACTGATCTAGAGATAATTGAGCAAGTTCCAGGTGGAGCCGTAGGTGGCTTCGGTTATTGATAATTTTTTTATGAATCTATTCCATCTCGGACTTTCGTAACTTCCATGGAAGAAATGAATTACTACTTTGGGATGAGGGATGATGAAATGGTGGTTGGTGGTATATAAAGATTGTCACAACCATCATTGTGTTTGGAAAATATTACTCACCCATTCATCCACTCAACCTTCAAATATGAACGATTTTTCCTACAACTTCTACAGGGCTCCATCATAATCTTCTCATTTTCGAATGGAAGTTATCACGCTCAAACTATTATCCCTAGAAATGTGCGTTGCTTATGACGTCAAAGTGCGAGACTCAAAATATTTTCTTAACTCAACTTTGAATCACGGGCGCCAGACTTTATAGTGGTTTACTCTACGTGCCAGGGTAGCAACGGATGGACGGTTGGCCAGGGGTCTGGTATTTTGACACTTGTTGAAATCTCCAAATTACTGTGGACTTCAATTACTGGACACCGGATGCTATTATTGTATTGTGTTGTACATTTTCTGACTTCACACTTTTTTAGCTTGGAAAGGGAGAGGTAGTTTATACAAGAAAATTCAGAGTGTAAAGCACAAATTAACAGTTTTATTCAAATATGATATTAAAATGGATTCTAACAAAAGAAATTCTGCAAAACGGAAAACAAACTACTGAAACAGAATATATTTACACCGTTCTCTTGCGGGTTGCTTGGTATTTCTCGGGTTATCGCTACGGAAACATTTTGCAGTATTATTACGAAGTTCCGAAAGTGGTTTTTGGTTTTCTTTGTGGGAATTAAAATTTACTGCTTCAAATATTTCACGTTCTACACGGATACTCAGAGCTTCACGGGATAAATTATACCAACTTCGATATCTCGCGCCACCCCTTTGTCTAGGCCTGAAGTGTAGTTCCACGCCTAGCTAAGCACGACTTTAGCTGGAGGCAGTAACAAATAAAAGTCTAGGATTTGGCATACGAGACATCAACGTTTATTACTTATTAAAAATCAGAATTGTTTCAAGTTAGATAATTCATTATTTTCTAAGACAACCTCCATAAACTGGAATGACTGTGAGTTCCAATATCCATTTATTAGACCGGTGATGCATTCAACTCAAAAAGTTGCTGTGCAAGTGTTTTGAGAAAAAATTGTAGGTTATTTTCTTATCACTCGGGCTTATCTCAGAACTTGAGCAGCTGGGAAAAATTGACATCCTGTTACACTCAACCGCAATCCAGAACGTAACACAGGGTGTTGGTGGAAAATGTGATTAATAAATCTTTTGTTAACGGGTTTTGTCGCACGAAAACAACGAGATGGATGCAAACTCGAAAAATGTAACAAAGTACTATGGTGAAACGCCCAAACCCGGTATTATTATCAATTACTACTAACGAAATGAATTAACGCGTATCAGTTGGTATGACAGCCCGCTGTGGTAACGGTATAAACTAACAGTTAATAGGGCGTGATAACAATCACCCCAGGAGAATCAATCAGCAAGAAAAACTAATACATATGAATTAGTTAGTGCAAAATAGCCGGTACCGTCACAATATACACCTGTTCTGACAAAGTATTTCAATTTCATCACTGAATCGGAAAATAAGCGAAATTGCAATTTTCGTACAGCATATAGTTACCCTAAAAAGAAATAAAGTTATTCATCGTTCGACCACAAGGAAATTATACGTTCCGGAAATACACTTATCGGGATAAACTTAAACGGAAAATATCATATATAAGAAAATCGAATTGATTTCAGGAAAAAAATTACGGAAAGTTAACGAATTGAATTTACGCCAATCAATCGGTTTGACAGCCCGGTGTGGTAACAGTATAATCTAACAGTAAAAGGGCATGACAAAAATTACCCCAGAAGAATCAATCAGCAAGAAAACTAATATATATTTAGTTATTATTACAAGATACATCCAATCCAATATAATTTATTTTAAATGTTCAATAGTAACATGTTATGGCTAAACCTAAAACTAATATTTACAGATATATACAATAAAATATATACAGAATTTACAAACTACAGGTCATTCGCGCGACCTGCAGTCCGAAGAGAGCCAAGCCGCCTCCTGGAGTGATGTCTCCGACCTTCCAGGGTCTGGGCCCCAAGACGGGCTCTGCTCCCTTCGAGTGAACGAGGGATGTGCCCCTCCCAGCAGATTTTAATGCTGTTCTCTGTTCTCTAAGCTTTCGTACAGCTCATGTTCGTTTGCTGAAAGTGTTTTCAGTCTCCTACATAAATGTTTATACTGAAATATGTTGTATAGTCGTTTTGTGTTGTCGGTTTTGCGTATTGAGATTTTGTTTAATTACCAGGAAAAACTATTTTAAAATACCTGGTTAAGGGTGTGTTTATGACGTTCCAAAAAAGTATTCGAGGGTTAATTTGTGGGTTTGGTATTTAAGGCTTGATTTGTGGATTTTTGAGTGTTTTTGAGTTTCTTTATTTGAGGCTGTTTGAGTGTTTGAGATTTGGGGGTGGTTTTTTATTAGGGGTTATTGAGATACTTGGTACCGACACAATGTACACTTGTTCTGACACCGTATTTCAATGTTACCACCAAATCAGTGAATGAGCAAAATTATAATTTTAGTAAATCATTATATTTATACCAAAAAGAAGATATTCGTATATCGTTCACGGGAAAATGAAACGTTCAGGAAATACACTCAAGTAGGATGAGCAGAAAATATATATAATTCGAACTGATTTCAATTTTAGGGAAAATTTCAACTTACGTCTACCTCACAACTACTGGAAAACTTGCTTGGTACAATTACCAAAGATTGTAGAAAATTCATTTTTTCGCGGCTCACAGCACAAGATCGCTTTCTTTTCCTGGGAATGCCCCACGGGCATAATGCCGGAAACAGCTCCGCGGGCGCAAAGCAGGAACAAGCCCTACAGAAGCAGGAACAAGCCCCGATCTAAGCTTATTCAATTTCCCGTTTTATATCTTCTGGAGTTATACAAAAACTCTCATAAGAACCTTAACAAGAAAGGCTCTCTTTTTGTCCGATTGACATAAGAACTGGACCAAAAGTATCAGTGACTTTTTGTCTCTTGTTAAAAGAAATACTATGTTTCTTACTATCGTGACTTCAACTTCTTTTACCCTTTCAATTCAACAAAAAATAATTAAATCATTGTTAGCGATGACCTAAACTTTTTTTATACGTTTTAGTACACGGCTTAAATAAACAGTTTTTTCATTAGTTATTTTATATTGTGCTTTTATCCATAAGTAGCCAGTGCGATTGTGTTCCTAGATTGGATAGATTAGAACTCTTTGTCTATTCAGTGGATGTACCTCTGGTAGTTGTACTCTTGGTTGACTGGTGCCTCGGACAGATTTACTACTGGTGGGTCGTTCTTCTGGTCGACTAAACTGAGGATTCGGTGCTTCGGATGGATGTACCATTAGATTGACGATCTGGTGCTTTGGATAGATGTACTTCTGATGTGGTTATAGCTCTGGATTGGATAATTTGAGGATCTAGTACCTACTGGAGAGATGTACTCCTGGTGATTGTTCTCTTGGTATACTAAATTGAGGATCTGATGGATGGGAGGGGAGATGGAGTCTACCCCTCAAATTCCCTCTGGTTCTGGTTCAAGGACCATGAACAAAGATATGATATATTAGAAGACTTCCATACTCATTCTTAATTGAAACGCTAAGGTGGCTTGGCTGTAGTAACAGTGAATGTATTGAATATTATTCGTTTCTGAATGGCTAAAGAACACAAGAAGAATTTCGAATAAACATTTGTTTACATCGATCACTGCTTCATTTTTTCTATTGAATGTGCATATATAACAACTGGCGACAAGAATCGTTTTGAATAAAAGTGAACCTATGGTCCTTACTAAGGAAAAGTGAACGTTGTCTAGCCGTTTTTCGCCATTTTGAAACGAATAAGATCTAACACCTTTTGCTGATACTGACTTTTTTCACAAAAATTATTTCTTGTGGAACTTCTTGGAATTGGTTTCATGTTCTATAATTCATCCCTTCTGATTGCACCTGCTATTCCAAATATCATAACTACTTTCACGAAACTTCACACACCACCACACCGCGCGAAATCACCCGCACCACTGCACGTGGTGGAATTCCAGACAGACATATAGATAAGTAAGTAGCACCTAAGCTTGTCAGTATTCACCTGAAGACGATTGCAGATTCAAGCATTCGAAACGTCGAAACGATGGATGGCCGAAACGGGAGTAATCAAGTTACCACATCGTCTACAACCTTCAAACATACTTTCACATTATCGGATAAAGTTGAGCTGTGATTCATTTCATCGCTTTCTCAATTTGTAGTCGGCTTTATTTTGCCGATATTGAGATGAACCTGCAGGTGTTCATGTTTGTCCTAACTTATATCTACTTCTGATTTTAATAAAACTTGTTGAGCCCATCTCATTCATAAAAAGGTTTCAACGTCAATATTTCAGTTGAGAGATGCGCTGCCGCATATAACAGATATGGTTTTCAATAAGAATAATAGTTTTCAAACAGTTTTTGAGTGGGCACCGGTGGCTGGTCACCAAGAATTTTCTGAAGCGGTTTTCATATTTTCCCCAGCAATATAAGAAGTAAAATAAAAGACTTAAAGAAATTTAATTCTCGGAATCAGGTAAAGTCGAAAGAGGCACATAATCAAAAGCAGGAGGCGCCTGACTCAGGAAGTAACAAAAGAAAACGAACTGGTATATTCGTAAAGCTCGCCAGCTATTATCAGTAGGGACTACCACTTCGCCCCCACCCCCCCGGGAGGGCAAGCAGGTAGTTTAAAGTCCACCATCAAAGAGCCACAACCCCTTCCCCTCTTCCCCATCCCGCAAGAAGAGGACACAAGGAAGATATTGTTGATGGTTTTGAAATGTATATGTGTTAGTTAAGTTTTTAAATGTATTTTAACAATGGATTAATTTATATTTTTGGATTTGGTGGCTGGTCAAGTTGACGAGAGTCTTATCGATATCTGAAACCAAGCAACTACTTGGATGGGTGACCTCCTGACAAGGACGGTGCGCGTTAAAATGATGGTAGATATGGGGGTTAGGCGGCGGTCCCGAGTTCATAGATGTTGAGCTCGTTAAAGAACCCTACCTCTGAAACAACAGAGGATTTGGCAAAATTTCCAGTTGGGGGAGAGTGTGCTCACCGGGGTCGGTGTTGAGCCCTGGTTGCAGAAATAGACCGACGTTAAATAATGAGAAAAAAAAGAACAGTTCTTGTAAATATATTATTTTTGCTTTTTACGTTTCAGCAATACAATATTTTCTCAAAGTCAAAATATACCTGGAAATTCAATAAAAATCGATGTAATTATTTTTATTCATAAGTTCAGAGCTGACCTATGATCAATAGCAGGAAAGTCGTTTTATTGCGCCACCGATATTTTGTTACTACGCGTTACTCATCACGCCTATTAGTATTAAAATGAAAGAAAACAAAATAATCATAGCCTTGGCTCGGTCAGGCTTCGTATCTCACAATCTTTGAATTATTTTACTTTTGTTTCACGGACTACCGTACTACCGAACTACCGCACAACTCAAGATCTATTGATAGTTTTTTATGAAATTTTTGATAATGGAGTAAAATACCTTCTTATTACCGGGAATATGCATTTCATTTGCATTTTTAATTACCGTCAGTTATCGTTATTATGGGATAATAATTTATAATTATGAGCGCAACTTGTACAAAACAAATGATGTCTGAATATCTGAATCAGAAAAATCTCCTTAAAATTCATTACTAACCTTGGAATGTTCATTTCAAATCACTATCAATTATTTAGCATTATTGAAAGGAGAAAACTACATACAACATACTGATCGTTAACTCAAGGGTGTTGCCAAGGAGGGGTACAAAAAGGTTCACTTAAAAAAGTCTGGTCAAATTGTATACGGATCAATGCTTAAATTTGTAAACTGTTTTCAGTTATTATTTCCCATACTAGGATGCTGCAACATAGTCAAACTACTTAAACATCGCACTTAAAACATTCGTCAAGCATTATTTTTTTTTAAAAAAAAATTTTTTTTTAAGAATGTCATAATGTGGGGGCAAATATTTTTTTATAGCACCCTAAAAAAAAAAAAAATATATTATCATTCAATGCCACCCGTTGTTGTCAAGTCGCATCTTGAAGTGTTCTAGTAATCTCACGAGTTATATTTTTGTCGTAACATTTACGTCGTTAAAAAACTAAAAATATCGACTAGGTGTGAGTTCTGATCATTTTCACGTTATTGGGAGCATGCAGAAATTCCAGTACCACACACTATATATTGTAAAGCCAGAACGACAACGCTGCAGTTTATATTCCACTTAACAATCAAGATTTATGGCTTGACTAGCTGTTGCACGCGACTTCGCGTGAAATTTGTATTTTTTCCTATTTTACACATTTGGCTTATGCCTGTGGCTAGGCGTATGTGGAATTCGAGAAGGTCCCACTTTTTTATATTCGTTTTTGATACGATGCTAGAAAGCGAAATATCAATAAAAAAGTTAGTTTAAAAAAACTAAAAAAACAGGCTATATAGCAATAAGGACTGAAAAGTTAAATAAGAATAAAGTCGTTTACCAAAAAATTTTCTCTTATGTGGACAAAAAAAAACGAGTGTGCTTTAGACCACACGACTGAAGTAAAACTTCTTTAGCTCCATCTATATGTATATATAAATATATATATATATATATATATATATATATATATATATATTTATATAATGGAAAAGGAATGTGTGGCATAATGGACAGATTATTAAAATAAAGAAAATAAGCATCCTCAAGCGAGACTCGAACTCGCAACCTTAAGCTTTCCGGACCTCCACTCAACCCATTGAGCTATCGAGGCTATAAGAATCGACACACACTCGTGATCACTTTACTTCCTTTAATTTAATGTGATGTTGGAATGAATCGAAAAATCGAACGTACTTATCAGTGGCCGTCGAAACCTGGTACCCATTCATTCCAACATCACATTAAATTGAAGGAATAAAGTTCACGAGTGTTGTCATTCTATACCTCGATAACTCAATGTAAGCTAGGTCCGGAAAGTGAGTTCAGTTCAGTCTCCTTGAGATCTTTCTGTAATTTAATAATCTGTCCATTATGCCACAAATTCCTTTTTCATAATTTCTCACGGACAATAATTTCCCACTTTCACATTCATATATTTGGCTTAATCTTATCAGTGGTTGGAGATCATCTTCCTAGAACTTCTACTGAAATCGCCACTTCGATGATGATGTTTGGGTGAATGGGTACCAGGTCTCGACAGCCACTGATAAGTACGTTCGATTTTTCGATTCATTCCACCATCACATTAAATTAAAGGAAGTCAAGTGTTCACGAGTGTGTGTCGATTCTTATAGCCTCGATAGCTCAATGGGTAGAGCGTAGGTCCGGAAAGCTCAAGGTTGCGAATTCGAGTCTCGCTTGAGGATGCTTTTTTTCTTCAATTGAATAATCTGTCCATTATGCCACAAATTTCTTTTTCATAATTTCTCACGGACAATAATTTCCCACTTTCACATTCATATATTTGGCTTAATCTTATCAGTGGTTGGAGATCATCTTCCTAGAACTTCTACTGAAATCGCCACTTCGATGATGATGTTTGGGTGAATGGGTACCAGGTCTCGAGGGCCACTGATAAGTACGTTCGATTTTTCGATTAATTCCACCATCACATTAAATTAAAGGAAGTCAAGTGTTCACGAGTGTGTGTCGATTCTTATAGCCTCGATAGCTCAATGGGTAGAGCGTAGGTCCGGAAAGCTCAAGGTTGCGAATTCGAGTCTCGCTTGAGGATGCTTTTTTTCTTTAATTGAATAATCTGTCCATTATGCCACAAATTCCTTTTTCATAATTTCTCACGGACAATAATTTCCCACTTTCACATTCATATATTTGGCTAAATCTTATCAGTGGTTGGAGATCATCTTCCTAGAACTTCTACTAAAATCATCACTTCGACGATGATGTTTGGGTGAATGGGTACCGGGTCTCGACGGCCACTGATAAGTACGTTCGATTTTTCGATTCATTCCACCATCACATTAAATTAAAGGAAGTCAAGTGTTCACGAGTGTGTGTCGATTCTTATAGCCTCGATAGCTCAATGGGTAGAGCGTAGGTCCGGAAAGCTCAAGGTTGCGAATTCGAGTCTCGCTTGAGGATGCTTTTTTTCTTTAATTGAATAATCTGTCCATTATGCCACAAATTTCTTTTTCATAATTTCTCACGGACAATAATTTCCCACTTTCACATTCATATATTTGGCTTAATCTTATCAGTGGTTGGAGATCATCTTCCTAGAACTTCTACTGAAATCGCCACTTCGATGATGATGTTTGGGTGAATGGGTACCAGGTCTCGAGGGCCACTGATAAGTACGTTCGATTTTTCGATTAATTCCACCATCACATTAAATTAAAGGAAGTCAAGTGTTCACGAGTGTGTGTCGATTCTTATAGCCTCGATAGCTCAATGGGTAGAGCGTAGGTCCGGAAAGCTCAAGGTTGCGAATTCGAGTCTCGCTTGAGGATGCTTTTTTTCTTTAATTGAATAATCTGTCCATTATGCCACAAATTCCTTTTTCATAATTTCTCACGGACAATAATTTCCCACTTTCACATTCATATATTTGGCTAAATCTTATCAGTGGTTGGAGATCATCTTCCTAGAACTTCTACTAAAATCATCACTTCGACGATGACGTTTGGGTGAATGGGTACCGGGTCTCGACGGCCACTGATAAGTACGTTCGATTATTCGATCATTTCAACATCACGTTAAATCAAAATGAAGTGAAGTGTTCACGAGTGTGTGTCGATTCTCATAGCCTCAATAGCTCAATGGGTAGAGCGTAGGTCCGGAAAGCTTGAGGTTGCGAGTTCGAGTCTCGCTTGAGGATGCTTTTTTCTTTAATTCAATAATCTGTCCATTATGCCACAAATTCCTTTTTCATAATTTCTCACGAACAATAATTTCCCACTTTCACTTTCACACATATATATATATATATATATATATATATATATATATATATATATATATATATATATTTTGGAGGTTCTTGGGATGTAGATTCAATGAAAGGAATGAGAGTGTTTAGATAGACGTTTCGCCTCTGGCCAGAGGCTTCATCAGTATTGGCTTTTTTTTATTCATTATAAGTAGGTAATATTTTGTTTAACGACATTGCTGAAAGAAACAATCATTATTAAAAGGGGGACAATAGAGATACCGTTGAGGTGGTAATGTGAGTTTGTTTTGATTATAGTTTTTTTTTGCTACGGTACGTACCTTGGCATAACATCAGGGTTATTAAACCATTTTCTGGTTGTTTACACATTTTAGCTTATTGCTTTATGTTCAGATATCATATCTGTATTTCGGTGAGAGTGGAACTTCAAATTCTTATAATTAGTTTTCGGTTTGTGTTGTGTATTTTGTTGTTTCGATATGACAATTGACTGACTTATTAGGAATCTTTGATTATAAGGCTGGCAACGTTGGTGTACCTGTTCTTCGTTTATTTGTCCGACACTTCGGAATGTTGGGGTTGACTGGGCTAAAGTTTTGTTCATTTCTGTTTCGGTTTCTGTAGAGGGGATAATTATTCTTGGGTTTTCGTAATTCAATTTGTTTATATTATGGAATGGTATGTTCGACTTGAATTGTTAATGTGCGTTCTATTGTTGATGGCATGTTTGCTTTTTTTTATAAATATCATTTCCTTGATAGTCCTTTTGTCTTCGTTGGCTTCGTACAAAAATTTTAGCCCACGAAGCCAACGAAGACAAAAGGACTATCAAGGAAATGATATTTATATAAAAAAAAGCAAACATGACATCAACAATAGAACGGACATTAACAAAGTCGAACATACCATTCCATAATATAAACGAATTGAATTACGAAACAGAATAATTATCCCTACAGAAACGAAACAAAATGACTAACTACCAGTCAACCCCAACATTCCAAGTGTCGACAAATAAACGAAGAACAGTACACCAACGTTGCCAGCCTTAAAATTCTAATAAGTCGAGTCAATGTCACATCGAAACAACAAAATACACAACAAACCAAAACTAATTATAAATTTGAAGTTCCACTCTCACCGAAATCAGATATGATACTAAACATAAAGCAATAAGCTAAAATTGTAAACACCAGAAAATGTTTAATAATAATAAAATTATAATCAAAACAAACTCCATTACCCCTCAACGTATCCATTGTCCCCTTAATAATGATTGTTTCTTTCAACAATGTCGTTAAACAAATATTACCACTAATGAATATAAAAAGCCATACTGATAAGCCTCTGCGAAACGTCTATCTAAAAACTCTCATTTCTTTCATTGAATCTCCAAATTCAAGAACCTCCAAAAAATAAAAATATCAACAAGATTCAAGAACCATTCTCCCCAAATAAATATATATATATATATATATATATATATATATATATATATATATATATATATATATATGTATGATATATACATGTTTATACATATACCTATATAAATTTTCTAATAACTTATAATTTCATCATTTTAGTTTGGTAAATTTAGTAAATTATTATTAGAGCCATGAATGATTATAAAAATAAAATAAAAATTAATTTACCTAACACCAATAATTTGTCTCGGTTTTTGTACATGATCTATAGTGGGATTTTCATCATCAACTTCCATTTGATTATTGTCATGTTCAATCACGATGTGACCAATTATTTGTAATGGTGAACCTCTACAATTAATAAGTATTTTATTATTTACGTATTAGTTAAATTTTATGTTATCCTATTTTAAAAACTTTCTGAATTAAATTGTAGAAACGCGAGGCCGAAATACGGAAGAGTAACAAGAGAGAGAGATAGAGAGAGAGAGAGAGAGAGAGAGAGAGAGAGAGACAAGAAGAGGACAGAGAATCAAACGCGCCCCAATGTCGAGAGTAGGATGCCGCATTAGTAGAGGGAGAGAATAGACAAGGGAAAAAGAATGCTACGACGCCACAGTTTATGGCTAAAGAAGCAGTTAGCTCACTTGGCCCAAATGCATGTTCCAAGGTAACATCCACTCCAGGGAAAGAATTCAGGATGCGCAGAAGACTGTACGCGATTATCGCTCTTCGAAGTATACGAAAAATGTCAGTATTAGTAACACAGTAACACGCGGTATGCGCGGGGGATAAAAATCAGAGTTGCGCAGTGTACAAACGGGAACATAAAGATCAAAGTGCCGACGCCAAGTGAGCTAACTGCTTCTTTAGCTATAAACTGTGACGACGCCAGCAACTAGTATGAGATACGCACTCACCTTTGTCGAGACCGTTCGCCTCGCCCGATCACACTTTTCGAAAATTCGTAACGCTCTCGTCACGCATTCACCAGCCTACTCCCCAAGTCAAGCGTGCGTCGAGACTGTTGGCCTCGCCGGATCACACTTTTTGTAACGCTTCAGTCACGCATTCGCCAGCTTACTCCCCAAGTCAAGCGTGCGTAAAGAAGTTTTACTGCAAAAGCATAAAGTCCTTGATATCAGTTATCCTAATATCATTATGAAAAGTAAGTAGAGGGCATTCCTCGCTTTTTTCCACATAAGAGAAACATTTTTGGTCAATGACTTTTATCTTTTCAACTTTTCAGTCCTTATATGCAATATATGTATTTTTTTTAGTTATTGCTACAAATTACTACAAAAGACTACGGGAGAAAAACTCTCCGATTGATTCATGAGATGGGACTTATTATTAAATTTTGGCGAATGTGCTAAGAACGACCAGTGCATTCGCCATATCTTTGAAATGTAAATTATTTCTTGGTGAGAATACTAGGCCATACTATTGTATTGTCACCGGTTCTTAATACGAGTGCAAAATTTCAAATTATTCGGACGTCTGAAAATTAATTTTAAAGATTCCGTTACCTACATACATACATATCGGTGAAGCTAATAAAGCGTGTATAGAAACAATTTCAATAAATGACGCCATGTTAACAGTACCCGTTTCTCAACGTGAAAAAATCCATAGTACAGATGAAATTTTGAGAAAATTCAGACATTTCTACTTTCAACTTTTTTTTATATTTCTTATCGTTGATTTTAGGTTATGAATTGGTTGAAAGGGCCATTTTCGAACGATCAAACAAACTTGAATTGTATGCGGCACACAATCCGAAGAAATATCATTATTAACAGGTAATCCGTCCCAGCGCGGCTCACTACGCACAGTGTTCAGCCTAGAAAAAAACAACAACGTACCTTCTTATACATCCATATATATATATATATATATATATATATATATATATATATATATATATATATATATATACCTTTGTGTCACGATATACAAACTCATTTGGTTCAAAGGTGCCAGACAAATTTCAATTATGTATTATTAGTAAAAAGGGGGGGTTGGGATGATATATCTTCGGACTGTGTGCCTCATACAATTAACGACTCAACTTAAGTAACTTCGTTTGATTGTTAAATCGTATTTCAGCATACAGTCAGTAAGTAAGTTATACAATCTACTTCCAATATCCATAGAAAATATCAAAAAGAATCACAAGTACGAATCTATTCCCAAAAAGTATATAATCGAGAATCCGATGATATTCAATATCTTCTAAAAAACAGAAAATGAAAAAAAAATACCCATGCTCACTTCTTCTCCCACCCCATCCTCTAAAATTATAATTTTTCAAATTACAGGTTTTGTATTATTTCATTTTATTCATTGTTTCCAACCATACAGGCAGAAATATCACAACTGTCAACATAACCACCATTTGTCAAATCATGAAAACTTATTTAAACCATTCTTGGTAAGTGGGTGAAAGCGGCACAGAACAGGCATCTACATGCCTAGGTGTATTTCACCCACGATGATTGATAATTATCATATATTCTTTAAATACTGTATTGTTATTAATTGATATTGTATTGTAAGTATATTGCATTGTATCTTATTCAGGACTGAGCCTCGATATGTCAATAATAACCAGGTAGTTGTTTGAAGATATTTTGAAATTAGGCACGTTCACCGTTTCTGAATCGAGAGTTCTGATCGTGTTTTTATACACGCTTTATTAGCTTCACCTGGATGTATGTATGTATATATGTAACGGAATCTTCGAAATCAATTTTCACCCACTTCCAGACGTCCGAATTATTTGAAATTTGCACACATATTAAAAACCGATAGAATACAATAATTTCATACCTATGACATGGTATTCTCACCAAAAGCCCCACAAAATGGTGTATGGTGTACGCGCTGGCTGGTATCTGCACATTCACCAAAATTCAGTAAAAACTTTCACACCATGTGGATGAATCGATCGAAGAGTTTTTCTCCTGTACTCTTTTTTAGTCTTTTGTAGCACTATGGACTACAAAGTTGAAGATAAAATTATAGTTGAAAGAACTAAAAAAGCCCTCTAATATAGCAATACGCACTAAAAAGTTGAAAGTAATAAGAATAAAGTCATTGACCAAAAAATTCCTCTTATGTAAAAAAACATAGGGTGCTCTTTACTTACTTTTCATAATGATTTCAAGATAACTGATATCAATAACCTCACGCTTTTTCACACCTCATTGCTATATGAGCTTGTTTTTTTAAACTATAATTTTATACCTCCGCTGCAAAAATGGAGTCCTACAAGGCTTGTACTTTTTGGTAGGTATGGTATAAACCTCCAGAAAAAAATAAAACTTGAATTACTCATAAGATGAAATTATTAAATTATATACATTACATGCAAGAGCGACATGTTTGTCGAATGGCGCCAGCCAGAATGTAATATTTTTTCTATTTTTTATTCCAATGGATACATTATTATTATAGTTCTGGTCTGTAAGCTGGTGTCTGTCTAATTTGAAGTGATTCGATAGAGAAGTATTTACTTCTGATTGTCCTGAATTCTGATCACTCATCTACTTAGAGTTAGAAGGTGCATGACATGGAATTTTTTGAATTAGGAAAAATATTTCATTGCCACTTATTTTACTCATCGCCTTCTTCTATCTTTTTTTACTTTGATGGGGAAAAAATACGATAAATTTGGATGAATTTTTTTTATCGCAGGAAACAGTAGATTTGCACACATGGATTCCGTTTTCCAGCACCAGATGTCTTTAATGAAGATCTGAAATACTGAAATATTCGAAATGTCAAGCAAAGCCAAAATTTCAATTATTTTCCTTGAGGTTGAACCCAAAAGAACATTCGTCCCGGGAAAACATATCTCGAAATAGTTTATTGGCATATCTATGTGACCCTTTTCTGGTGAAACAGCTATCATCTATTATTTATATCATATTGAAATTCAATGCGTTCATGGGATGATTACCCCGAGTATGTGGGAGATATATACACATACATATATGAACACATGTTTACACATCTATATTTTCAAAACACAGAGTTTCAACCATTGTTTGGTATACGTGTTGCATTTCTTCAAGTTTGGAGAACTATTGACTGTAAAGCAACTCTTCAAATTCCTAATAATTGAAACTTCTTTTATTGTTAAGCAGCAGACAGAATGAGATCCCAAATGACTCCTAAGTATTTTTCCTCTTGTTCAAATGGAATTTCAACCCCATGTAGATGTTATTATTATTATTATCTGGAAATACCAATATTTTCAACTATATATCCTGCACCTTTTCTGAAGTATAAGCGCGCTTTTCCGGCAGCTAGCAATTGTATGGGAATCACAGCCGCGACAATGTTCAGGAAGCTGATGGAGCCGTTTCTCAAGACCTGGCAGACTAAGCAGACTTTCTCTTTCTGCCATTGAGAAACTCTTCCTGAGAGAGAGAGAGAGAGAGAGAATATACTTTATTGTCATAAGAGTAATCTTGTGGACCAAGTTTCAATCAATCTTGAAATATAAGGCACTTTATATGTAAAAATAAAATGCATTTAAAACAATCAATTTTCACTTAATACATGAAGTCAGTTTGTATATATAAAAACATATAAGTCGTACAAAATACTAGTAAAAATTAAACAAGTTTGTCTCAACCCATAACATAATTTCATATGAATATAAAAATAAATAAAATATATGTCACAATGAAATATACCCCAAAATAAAATTTAAAATCACAGTATTGATTGGTTATTTAAAAATTATCATTATAAAATTCTTGTATATTATAGTATGGTATATCACTTAAAAAACATTTCACAGCCTTCCTGAAGCATTGTAAAGATTTTATTTCTGTTACATTCTTTGGCAAATGGTTGAACATTTTACAACCATTATAGATAATGGAATCCTTTATGACTGATGTCATTGGTATTGGCAACTTAATGTTGTTGGATTGCCTTGTCACATAATGGGTTGGTAAGGATTGAAATTTGTTCAAATATTTTTTAATTAAACACACTGTTTCCATTATAAAGATAGAAATCACTGTTAGAATTCCATGAGTGGTCTCTACGTTTTGATTTGCACATATATCTTACGGCTCGTTTTTGCAAAATTAAAATATTTTGTGGTAGATAACCACTACATACGCCCCAAAATGAAATTCCATATCTCAGGTGAGATTCCACCAGAGAAAAATAAACAGTCTTAGCTACTGTTAAACCAAGTTCATTTGCGACTACTCTGACTGCATAACAACTCGAAGACACTTTGTTACACAAGGCATAAACATGGTCTTCAAATTTTAGTTTTCTATCGATATGTACTCCTAAAAATTTTAAGCTACTTTTGTTCTCAATTATGTCATTCCCCATGGGTATATTGTCAAGTTCACATCTGAAAGTTACTATATTAGTTTTCGAAATATTTAGAGAAAGACGATTTGAATCACACCAATTCTTTACTGTCTTCATATCATTGGATATGATTTTAGTTAAATCATTTGCATTGTCTGATTGCCAAAAAATGGTAGTATCGTCTGCAAATAGTGTGAATTTTCCTGCGATATTTATACTTGTCGGATCGTTGACGTAGATGAGGAACAATGTTGGCCCTAGTATTGAACCTTGAGGCACACCATTATGTATTTTCCCAATTTCTGAGCGATGGTTTGTTTTCACCATCTGACTAGGACCTGACAAATATGAGCTGAACCAGCTCAGTATCACTCCTCTGAAGCCGTAGTAAGGAAGCTTCCGCAAGAGTATTTCGTGATCCACACAGTCGAAAGCCTTCGAAAAATCGCAGAATACTGCAGCAGCAACCTCGCCACTATTGATTCCAGTATAAACTTTTTCCATGAGTGAGAAAATTGCATCATTAGTGCCTTTGCCACTTTGAAAGCCAAACTGTTCTTTATTAACGATTTTATGTTTCGTCAGAAATGCAGTTATCCTTATCTTGACTAGTTTTTCTATAAGCTTTCCTAATGTGGGAATTAGGGAAATAGGCCGATAATGCGAGGGGTCGTCCTGATTTCCACCTTTATGTAGCGGTATTACCAATGATACCTTCAGGAAATCAGGAAACGTTCCTGATTGAAATGATTCATCAATAATATTGGTTAACAGTTGTAATGTGTTATCTGTGAGATTTTTCAAAATGTTTGCTGTAATGTCGTCGTAACCAGATGACGACTTTTTTCCAATGGAAACAATCACCTGTTTCAACTCATAAATATCAGTGTCATAAAGAATGCAAGTTTCAGAAATAAAGGGGTTTTTGAATTGTTCCATAGGGTCGTTATGAGTAGTCAATTTTTCAGTCATGGGGCAATTCAAAGATCCAGAAGAATCTATACAGAAGGATTGATTGAATGACGCTATCAAGTGATTTCCCTCTTCCCTTCTTGGGTCCGCCGTCAATGTTTGGCAAGATCCTTTCCGGAAGCGCTACAATTTCCTTGGCTTTTTCGACTGCTATCCTGTTATTTTGATAAGAGACCATCGATTTTGTAGTATTCCCATATATTCAACTGGATTTGAGGATCGAATGAGAGTTTGTCATCAGACGTGAGCCTTTCAGGATGATCGCTTCTGTCTTGCCACTTGATAGTTCCAGGCTGTCGTTAACGATTTTCCTGAACAGTCTCTATCAGAACAAGGGCATCTGCGAAGGCTAAAGTTTACGCGTTTTCTCATCTCAAGATGCCATCATAAAGTGAGGCTTGTCAGCGACCTCTGATGACTACCATCTTTCAATAATAATCCATCTTCTCTGGAGATACTCACCAATGATATTCCAGAAGTATGGAGGAATATGTTTTGCCTGAAGTTGGCTCATATGCATCTGCCAGTTGAATTCTTCTAGGTCTACCTATCTGTCTTGACAATTCTCATAACGTCTGAGATGGCGTTCATAGTGGATTTTCCACTTTTGAATCCTCCCTTTCCTTCTATTTCATCTTGCAGAATATTTTACGAATTGAAATCATCTCTCAATTATATGAATCAATTTTGTAAATATCTGTTGCTACAGTAGATAGTTGAAAATATTATCCCGGTATCTCGTCGCCAACTCTCTGAATGACTTCCGGTGGCATAGTATATATTCTACATACATACATACAATGATATATCTTGAGAACAAGTAGAAAAATGACAAAGAAACCTCTATAGGGTTCAGTTTTTTATAATTTCAATTGTTCGTTTTTTATATATACCGAAATTTGTTATTAAGAGTAATATCATGGGCCCCCCTTTGAGACAAGATCAATTTATAGTATTTCGATTTCCTGACCCGAAGGTGTAAGTGAGTTCCTATTCTGCTTGGCCTTAATTAGGTTTCTATATACCATGCATCTTGTGCTGTTATTCCGGTTTCCCATCAGTATTACATTGTGATTGTGAGGTCCATTATCACTAGTGTGACAGAGCAGTACCAGGTGATCACAAAGAGGAAAAGTTCAGAGTGGATCAAAGACTCCAATAGCGGTGTTGGAGGTTATACTAAACTTCTCATAGTCGTGAGAAGAGCCTCTTGGGGAGCTCATCTCAGGCTGCTTAGGTCGGACTGAAAAGTTATATGTCCAATCCAACGGTCCTACCCCTAATCAAATGGTAAACCTGACATATTGTCAACAGACGGTAAAAAACAGTTTTGTGAAAAATGTTCGCAGTTCAAAACCCAACTTAAAAGAAAAAGCGTTATGGTAGAACGACAAAGACTCCTCGGAAACTTCTGTATACCACAAAATATGGAGAATTCTTGGTTCCCACAAATAGTGGAATGAATATCACTGGATCATCTCAAAATACTAACACTTATCGGAGAACTCAGGCTTGGGGAGCTGCTTCAAATTATCAGAAGCAGAAGAAGTCGATAGATCGAATCGGGTTGTAGCACATATGTCACTAACCACTTGTTTTTTATAGATAACTCCTCGAAAGGGGTCTACGATGAAGTGGTCTTCATTTCTTCCTCACACGGGAGTCATCTTGGATATATTTCAGTCACTTTTTCATAGAGATGTTTGACGCTGGTCCAATGATCTAAATGGTAGATATTTCACAGCAAATAACAGTTCTACGTGTAGTTGAATATTTTCGGTAAATTTATCCCTAGCTATTCAACAATAAATGTAAAATTAGTGTAAATTAATATGTAAAAATATTTATAAATGCGTGTTGACTCATAATATAAGCGTATTCAAAACTTCAAATGGTTATATACAATCAGAATACATACAGATAAATTTCGTATGTATATTTCAATATTTCCTACATGCCGTTTTGTTTATATGTTTAAGGCCAGCCACATAGTCAACAAACATTTTTTGTGTATTACATACCACAATATAGCGAATTCCTGTATCGTTATCAGACATTCCTATTTAAAATAATGTGCTCAGACTCATACTAGTGAGCAATTAATCTGGGTTTTTATGTATTTAGGAGTTATGGATAAGAAACTTGTTTTTCTTGGTTAACAGTGACTGGTGCCCCTCAGAGGCGTAATATAATTACTGATTCGTTTGAAAATATGAACAGGGTGTTCATGAAATCCCATGTAGAATCTGCGACTGAAAGATAAACTTAAGTCATTATTTTCCATCGTCCTCTTGGGAGGTATTCATATTGAAAAAAGAAACATTCTCAATTGAATAACAAAATATTTTTCTGAAATTGAAAGGTAATATCTAACAGAAAACAACTACTGGCTGGACTGGACTTTGAACTACATCTGTTAGATATTACAAAAAACCTTAATTTTTATTGTAGATTTTTCAATTTTCAGAAAAATCTTTCTATTCAATATTCAATTGAGAATGTTTTTCTTTTCCAAAATCAATAATGTTCATAACTATTGTGAAGGCAGTTATTTGATGTTAATATCATCAACTCAGGAGTGTACATCAAATATCTCAATAAAAATGGATGATGGGTAGTTATGGGCACCAGCGGGCGGCTGGTCAGGTTGACAAGAGTCTTAGCGATATCTGAGCTAAGCAACGTCGGGCGCGTTTAGTACTTGAATGGGTGTACCACCTGACAAGGAAGGTGTGCGTTGAAATGCCCTAACAACTGTAGCATAGTAGCATATTCGTAGCTACGGGCGTCTTATCAATGAGCATGAGATAAGACGAAGATATGCCGTCCTTCGGAGGGGACGTTAAGATGGCGGTCCCGAGTTCATTAATGTAGTTCATGCTGCATTCCATAAAATGATTTCTCGATTCGATCTTCTCAAGATAACGTCAGAACGCGTGTCGAATATGAAAGCTTCCGTGGATTATTATAAAATATAGAACACATTCGGAACATAATTTTAGTGAATCAGCTATTATGATGAAACCTTGAAAAAATCATACAACATCCGCATTCAATATATATTTATTCTAGTCCTATTTTAGAGTGTATTTTCTCCGAATAGTGAGGATAACATATACAGGGTGTTAGTGAATGAGTGCGACAAACTTCAGGGGGTGATTCTGCATGAAAAAATGATGACAGTTTGCTATATAACTTTTGAAAATGCTTCGTTAGCCGAGATAAGGGGGGTTAAGTTTTTCTTAAAAACTGACTATTAATTAATTGCTCTGAAACCGGTCGAGATATGTAGATTAAATTTGGTAGTTAAGAGGTAGTTATTGCGCATTTTTTGACATGCAGTTGAAATTTTATGTTCATCATTGGCGCGCATAAGGGAATGATCTCAATAAAAAAAAATGGTACGCCACTGAGATATTTTATTTTTGAATTTCTCGTTCAATTTGTGAAAAAAATCTCCCTCGCCGTTTTTTCGTATGGGGCGCCGTTTTATCCAAAAAAATTTAAACATCTTAACGCGTATTTGTCATTTGTTATCTAGTAGCGATGCTAGTAGGCTACTGTCAACATTCTGTTAAATACGAATATTTCAACGAAATGTCAAATTAGCGTTTCTTCATTTTTAAGCTTTTAGTTTGGTTTAACATTAATGATAATAAGTATTAATTTTTCTTTATCGGAAAAATGGAAAATTATACAAATGCGGAATTGTCAGACATGCAATTTGTCTATGGTCGAAGTAATGGAAATGGTCGGCAAGCTCGACGATTGTATGCTGAGTTGTATCCAGGACGTAGGGTACCTCATCACACAATATTTGCTCGTCTTCACCAACGTTTGCGCGAAAATGGTACATTTGAGAAACAAACGGCTGACTGCGGGCGCCCTCGAGAAGTAAGAACTGTGCAACTAAAAGAAGCAGTTCTCGAGTTAATTGCGGAGTCATCTGAAACAAGTAATCGAGAAATTGCCAACATACTGAATGTAAGCAACTTCACTGTATTTAAAATTCTTAAAGAACAACAATTGTATCCGTTGCATATTCAACGTGTGCAAGCCCTACTACCTAGAGGCTTTTTTCCGCGTCATTGGATTCTTCATTAAATCGCTCAAATTCCTAATTTTTTAAATGGGTTTTGTTTACTGACGAGGCTGATTTTGGACGATAGTGTATACGAAATTTCCATAACAATCACCTCTGGGCTGAGGAAAATCCACATGGAATCTTTGAAGCTTATTTTCAGCATCAGTTTTCAGTAAATGTATGGCTTGGGGTACTTGATGATCATATTTCCTTCCACAACGACTAACGGGCGACTCTTACCTAGATTTCCTACAGGAAGAGTTACCTGTTCTTCTTGAAGAAATTCTTCTACAGCTGAGACAACAATTCTGGTTCATGTATGATGGTGAACCAGTCCATTTTTGAATTATTGTACGTAATCACTTAGATATAGTATAGGGGTAGGGGAGGTACGGAACATTGGCCTGCTCGATATCCGGATTTGAATCCTGTAGATTTTTGCATTTGGGGTTTTCTTAAGTCATTAGTTCATTCCACTTCCGTCGAAAATGTTGAAGACCTGATGAATCGAATTATAGCCGGCTGTGAGCTGTGAGACAATAAGAAATACACCAGGAATATTTGCGCGAATACGACAATCAATGAGGCGAAGAGTTGAATCTTGTATCACGTCTGAGGGAGGTCATTTTGAACATTTGTTGAAGTTTTGCGACTATTTGTTTATTAGTGTTATTTTCTGTTATTATTCTGGTTTAACGTTATTGTACCAGATACTTCTTGATAATGTATTAAAAGAAATGAAAAATACGCGTTAAGATGTTTTAGTTTTTTGCATAAAAACGTTACCCCATACGAAAAAAAGGCAAAAGAGATTTTTTGTCACAAATTGAACGAGGAATTCAAAAATTATTTTTTATTTAGAAATATCTCAGTGGCGTACCATTTTTTCTTTCAAAAAAATTGAGATCATTACCCGTATGCGCGCCAATGATGAACATAAAATTTCTTATTGCAGGTCAAAAAATGCGCAATAACTACCTCTTGAAACTCACCAAATTTCATTTGCATATCTCGAACGGTTTCAGAGCAATAAATACTCAGTTTTTAAGAAAAACTTCAACACCCCGTATCTCGGAAAACGAAGTATTTGTGGGCGAAAGTTATATGGCAAACTGACATTATTTTTCCATGCAGAATCACCCCCTGAAGTTTGTCGCACTGATTCACTAACACCCTGTATGTACATAATCAATTAATGAATTCCCCTTTCTCTTTTCGTAATAAAAAAGATGATTGATTTTCAAATTACAGATTCGAATGAAACAATCAGCATAAAGGTGCGAATACTTTCGAGGCTCCAGTGGCTGGCTCAACCTCCGATCGAACCCACGGACGATCTCAAAGTTCCTGTTTCCATGGTGATAATCCAGCATACTGCAACTGAAAGCTGTTACTCCCAAGCTCAATGCATTTACCAAACTAGGCACATCCAGACTTTTCACATCGAGAGCAATGGCTGGTTTGACATAGGGTACAATTTTTTGGTTGGAGGAGACGGTGCTGCTTACGAAGGTAACGCAAAATTTTTTGAGTAACGCTAAAAAATGTGTCATTTCATGTCCCAGGATAGTGTAGATATATTTGATATTGAGTGAGATATATGCCCCGATAAGGATGAAACCAATAAAAAAATATAAGGCATACAGAATTCCAATTTGAACGATAAAATTAGTATTTTTGTGTAAAACAGACATTCAGTTATTGTTTTTCCTCGAATATCTCCCAGGAATTTTATGGAGCAAACAGTTTCTTATTGAAATGTTTCAGTATTCCCGTTGACGCTTCATTAAGCCGCAATATACCAAAAATTTAAAAAAATTCACACATACATAATAATGAAATTACAAAAAGAGTTCCACGTAATCGGGAAACTGGCAAAAACTTTTTATGGCACAGCCAATTTTTTAAGTTATTTTTTTTATATTGCATTTTCGTTTTAGGTCCCCAAAAATGAATTGAGACAATTCTATTGGAAACCATTTTCAGAATTATGTATGTATTAAGAGTGGAAAATAATACATAATCATTCGAAAACATTAATGTTACTTTTGCAGGTAATGCAGTTTCAATCATTAACTCTATTATAAGTAACATATATAGTTTGTTTTCTCAGTGGTTCACTTATCAGCAATATTCGTAAACTGAATGTATCAATAATTCCCGATCCCGATCAAAAACCACTGTATATCGGTGGTACTTATTTCTAATTCAATCATGGTCGTCGTCCTCTCACTGATGAATTTTTTGAAAGTCGTCCAAAATCGGTTGTTGTTCTGGAAAACATTGTGCGTGAATTGATATTGGAAGATCGTCATATCACTTATGAGATTGAGGCATCATCGGGTATTAGTGGGATCAGCATATATTCAATATTGCATGAACATTTGGCCGACAGAAAAAATATGTTCGCGTCCTACATAATTTGACTATTGCTCAAAAAATGGCTCGTGTTGATTAATCTGAAGAAATGCTCAAGAAATACGATGGTGGTGCTTCATTTTATGACATTGTAACAGATGAAGCATCATGGATCTATGCGTATGAGCCCGAAAGTAAACAGCATTCGACTGTGTGGGTCTTTCAAGATGAGCCAACTCCAACAAAAGTTCGCGCACGAAGCACTTTCGTGGCAAATCGTCGCCTGTTTTTTCGAAAAAAACGGATATGTGACAACTGTGCCATTAGCACAACTTCGGACTGTCAATTCTGAATGGTACACAACCATTTGTTTACTAGAAATCTTTGAAAAAATTGAGAAAACCAATTGCCAAAGACTAATTAATCACTCTCCACCAGGATAATGCGAGCTCTCACACATCGGCTCAAGCAAGATACTTTTTGAACAGCTCTGATTTTCACATTTCAAAATAAATTACGATGTCAACGTTTTTTGACGCCCGAAGAAGCGGTTAATGCGTTCAAAATGAATTTTTGGGGGTACCTTATCGGAGTGGTAAAAGTGCTTCGAAAATTGTTTCGAGCGCATGCAAAAGTGAAGAATATTACGAAAATAATGAAGCCATATATGATGATTAATTTTTGTTCTGTTCCCGAAATATTGAAGGCAACCCTCGTATGAAGTGAAGTCGGTAGACAAGATACCTAACAATTTCGGTGAATTTTACCATTTGTATTCATGATCAATATCTTGATAAAAACAATGTTTGGTCTTGTTTGTGATATACGTGTCTTCAGCTCATGACATATGAAGAGAATCGGGGAAAATTCCAAGATGTGTTTTCCGGAAATTCACTGTTACTTTGCTTCAGGCCCAACGAGTGAATTTACCGAATCCATATTCGGTGATTGTACAGCTCATTTGTCAGACTGAAAACCCATTGGAACGCGAGCGGAGACTTTCAAGTGGGTTTTCCACGATTTTTTTAATAAACATGGTTTCACTCAAAATGAAATTTCTCGAAATTTTGGAATTTATCAAAACCTAGAAGGATTCTAGAATTATTTCTACCTTCCATTACCCAGAAAAAGAATATATGAAGTGTTTATTTATACGAAATAGTAGAGGAAATATTGCAAAACATTGGGAATATGAAAATATGACCGTAATAATTAAAAATATTCTTTGTTTTGTTTTCAAACGCTTTGTTAGTTGTTTGACGAACGAACCCTCAGAAGTTAATGAAAACTTTTACGAGTTAAGATCACGGGGGCCTTACCTTTTATAGTGGAATCCGAAACCTTAGGGCCTTGAAAAATTGAGTCGAACCCGCGCCGGGTGGAAACAGTGGGTACCACTGAGCCACTAGCCTCGTTATTGATAGAATAAATTTTATATATATATATATATATATGACATTATTTACTATTATGAGCATTTATACATATATACACAATCGTTTTACAAATACATATTATTTGGTTTGTCTTACATCATTGTACTCAGTCATTAGTTATAATAATATTTATCACTCACTTTTCATTCTTTGATATTCATCACCTTTTTTCCAAGTTGAAATATTTAGGCATTCGCAGCCTATGGCTCAAATGATAATAATGTCGCATTTTTCTCAATTATTGAAAATATCTGCTAATTTTTCTCTCATTCTCAAATGAATATTTATTCGTAATATTTTCATAAAAATTGAAAAATCCACGATAAAAATAATTGTTTTGTTATATTTAACAGAAAACAACTACTTCTTTGGCTTCGGCCACCCTGGACATTGAACTATGTTATTTGATTTTCTAATCTAGTCTCAATTGTGGACACATATAGATAAAGGAGGCAAAGAAGAATATTTTCCAAAAATCACTTGTAACATTGATGCAAGAGTAGCATTGCATTCGACCTATTGAACCAATACATTTTTGTCGACGAAAATCAATTTCACGTCTCCATGACATCAGGATGATAGTGAGTAATTTATATTTTTCAGTTTCAGATGATTCCACATCTGATTTTATGAATACCCTATTTATAATTTCAAACAAATCAATCTATCTCACTCCATAAAAAAACGGTTTGAAAAGTATCACTCTGAAAGAATCTCAAGTCACTATGTTCCTGATGATAGTGGAAGCGTGAAATAGATTTTCGTCGATAAAAATGTATTGAAGACCTATCGAATACGATGCCACTCTTTCATCAATGTTACAATGATTTCCTTTTTGGAACATTCTTCTTTGCCCCATTCATTTATATGAGTTCTAAGTTAAGACTGGAATAGAAAATCAAATAACTATCTGAATGAAAATACAAATGTTCACTTTCGGCTTTTTTGAGTTGAGGTCCTTTCACAATATCTATAAGATGTAGTTTAATGTCCAGAGTGGCTTTAGCTGGGAAAGTAATTGTTTTCTGTTAGATATCACAAAAAATCCTTCTTATCGAATACTTTTAAATTTCCATAAAATTATTTCTATCCAATATTCAATTGAGAATTTTCAACAGGAATACCTCCCAAAACGTTATCTTGAATGTTGTGTTACTGGTGAAGAGTTTTCAGAATTTCACGTTGAATGAAAACGTATATTGAAGTAATATTGTTATAAAACGTAATTGAAATAATTATAATTTGACAGACGTCTTGTTATCTTCGTTATCAGTGGACTGCGTCGTTTTTTCCTTTTCCTAGCAACGGTCGGAACCTTGGAATCCAGGTTTTATTTAGTGCAACATTGAATGATGGAAGATAGTGGACTGAAGTGTATCTTTCAGTAGCAGATGATTCCTCTTTACCCTATTCATAATTTTAAACAAATTAATAACATACTGCTTCTCAACATGGACAGTATCATGCCTTTTGTGAGAATTTTCCTGGAGTATCCATACAATAGAAAAAAATATTTCCATGAGAAAAGAACAGGAAACGGGGAGAAACATTTGATTGATGGAATAGATCATAATTCATTCAACATTTTTTAAATTAATGGTAAGATGAATATCAAATGAGATAGGTCACCGAAAAAGGTCGTTGGTGACCCTTCGATTTTTCAAAGTAAATACAGCGGTGTCAATCTCTTTTAAATCAAGATATTTTTCAATTCGTATTTCGAGTCAGCCCAATATATCGAAAACTAGATCATATTTTTTGCGTTTTGAAGAATATCTCTGTCATTTTTGTAATAAGTTGAGGGATGTTGAATAACCATCGTTTCATGGGCATAAACCGTTATATCTTCTGAAATGACGGATTTGGATATTCATAACATTTTTTAGAACGGAAAAATTGGTCTTCAATTGAATATTGAATAATATAAAGGAATTACCTGAATAATTATGTTACTTATCGATTATAAAATAAATCAATGGATGAAACATATTACAATTATATTCTTGTTGTCATACGAAGTACCGTGAAATTTACATTATAAAAAAATTCTGCTAATTTTTGCTCTTCTATACATAACTATTGAATTTATTGATTGGCATCAACATAATGAAACTCAAGATGAAGTAATCCGACTATAGCAAATACTTTCATTAATGTACGAGTTGAAAAGCAAAAGCAGGGTCTACCAAAAAGCAAAAGCATTTGCTTCGTTCCATTAATTCCATAGTTAGCAATAGACATCAATACCAGTTGATTACGATACTGCATTTTTATTCCAGTACCTATACATTCTTGAATTAACTTTTTATCGTTACCGAAAAATCACAATTGAATAATAGCTATCAAACGATACGCCAGTCTACTAATATTCAGTTAATTTCGGATACTCTTTCTGTGCTGAATATTTATCATAACTTCAGTATATAAAAAATAAATTTCATATTTGTTAAATTCTCCTCATATAAAGCTTGTGATTCATTCTATGTATGCATACATTTATGTACACTGGAATGTTAACAAAGGAATGTTTCCTTCAAGGATAATGAATCATCGTATCTAGTACAGTCGATAAATAATATAATCAACCAATGATTATATTTTCGGGGGAAAACCAATGTCGGGGAACCAGATGAGTGACCTGTCATGAGTTGGAGAAAAAGTGTGTCTTCCGAAATTGTCACTCTTCAAAATTAAAGAGTGAGATACATATCTATATCTGTATAATAAAAATGAATGTAAAATGATGTTGATAACGCAAAACTGGAGAAGGGCTGGACAGATTTGGCTATTTTGTTGAAATTTTTGTCATAGTCGGAAAAAGGTCTGTACGGAAAGGAAAATTGGTAGAGTTGCCCGAAAATTTGAAAAATTCGGGAAAGTGCCTTTTTCTATGGGATTTTTGTATGAACTCAAGACCATAACTCACGATTCGAACGATGGATATGCGTATTTTTAAATTCGGACAAACTCTCGATCATAGCTGACAATAGGAACGGTATATTTGGTTGATTCTTTTCCTGAAAGCTGGCACATCTAAGTGTTTTTCCATGGAAAAGGTACCGTTACCGTTCAACAAATCGCCATGAGAATTGGTATTCACAGATATTTGAAAACGGAAAATATTTTCGCGCTCTCCATTATGGGGAAACGGGATAACGGAAAACAGGATAGCGGGAAACGGGATAGCGAGATAATGGGATAACCGGATAGCGGCATAACTGGATAACGGGATAATGGTAACGGTATACAGTGTGTCTCACTCCTCCTGTAAACAAACTGTATTTCCTGTAATTATTGGAGTGGAATTTTCAAAATTATCAGTGATAACACAAGGGTGGCGAAAGGTACGATTCAGTATAAAATATTTGAATGGCATTGGGAGGTCGAGTAGGAATCGTTTTAAAGCACTCGAATGCTCTTCCCTGGTCCCTGGTGAACGTGGAGGCTATTCGACGCCTCCCCTTCTCCCAATCCAGTGCCCTGAAAAATGTTGGTCTAAATGCCGACAAACAATCAAAGCATATTGTGGAGGAGCACTGTTCTGTAGAAATATCAAATGATATTTATCACACTGTTGATAATTTTCAATAATATCAGTCAAGGCATGGTCAATAGCTTCTTCCAATAATTGCAAATACATTTCGCCATTCAAATAGGCAGGTGAAAAGACTCACCAGTCGGTGATCGAAAAGGCCAGCCCAAACAATTAGTTTTTGCGGAGGTTGTGTGTATCTCGAAGAGAATTATTTGGTTTGAATCAGACAAATGGAAGTTATTGTGAAGATTTGCAGTCCCGTTGAGAAAAAATCTACATTCATCGTAGAAATAGATATTGAACAGGAACTGTGGATCATTTACTGCTCACTCATCTTTTCGCAAAATTGTAAACGGCGGTCAAAATCGTCCTCGTTAAGTTCCTGCACTGAATGAATTTTACACGTATGGAATTTATTCTTCTTCAAAATGGTTTGAACACTATTTCGATGGATATCTGATAGTTGTCTTGTACTTAAAGTAGGGTGTGAATTACTAGCTTCCTTAACTACAGGCTTTTCAATTTTCTGGTTTTTATTACCTACAGATCCAGTCTTTCCAATTATTTTACGGACAAACTTCCTCATGACATGTCTATCTTGATACTGTTCAATAAATAACTGTTTCTGTTTCTGCAATTGAATAAGTCATATCAAACAAAATATCCATGCTTCGAAATACGATATCACAATAATTTACATGTATTCAATAATATTCTACCCACTTGTGTTTTTGTTTTTCACAAACGTGATGAGAAAAACTCACAAAAATAATGAAAGGCAAGAAATTAAAACTTTAGCCTACCTACTTAATTGGAAATAATGGCTGACATTTTTACCCTTACATGATAGATAATGTAACGAACCTAGGCCGGACCTGTCGCCTCACACGTTGCCATCGACAGCGATGAGATCATCCCCGGAGATATTCGAGAACCATCCAGTCGCTCTTCCGCGGAAAACAACGGTCAATATTGGAAACAATTGGAACATGCCGTCGCCAACCGTCCGAATTCGAAACATCGAGAATGCTGTATCGGAGATAAATAGACAGCCCTCAAGAGGGAGTGGACAGTCTGAACGAGCCATGCGATCGAGCTATACAGTGGCGTAGTAATATAAATTAAGTTGTAGATTAAGTGTGAAATAAATTAATAAAACCAAGTTAAGTTTATTTACGTTACAATTGGTGTCAGAAGTGGGATTTTGAAAATAAACAAGTGATCGTGGAGTGGATAGTCAGAAAAATAAATTGATAGACCTTTTTGTACGCCCAAAATAGACAGTGGCCCGGTTTTCGCGAAGTGGACAATTGCGCGTGGGAATATAAACTGATACACTCTTCGCGTGAAACAGACAATAGACTGGTGGCCCGTGGAAAAGAATTCGCGAAGTGAATTTTTAACAAACTGATAAACTTTTCGTGTGAAACAGACTGATACCTCGTCAAAGACAAAATGTGTTCAAGAAAAGTGCGCCTTGCGGATTTGAAGGTAGCGGAATTGAAACAGGAATTGGAGGAAAGGGAACTGGAAACAACGGGTAAAAAGCAAGTACTCCAGGAAAGACTTGCAGAAGGACTTATACAAGAAGGTGAGGACCCCGAAACATTTTTATTCGAAGTTCCCGGAGGTGATTTGAGTCCGATAATAGAATCCTTGAAAGAAGAGCTGCAACAAAATTCGAGGACTTTGGAAGAAAATTCAAGAAGCTTGGAAGAAAATGCTAGAAATCTGGAAAGAAGCTTGAAGAAAATTCTAGAAATCTGGAAGAGAAGCTTCAAGAAAATTCTATAAATCTGGAAAAGAAAACTTTCTAGAAATCTGGGAGAGAAGCTTCGAGAAAATGCAAGAAGCATGGAAGAGAAGTTCCTGGAAAACACAGAAGGCCTAAAAAAAGAATTGTGTGGTGTGGCTAATTTTCTAGAAGAAAGAATGGGAACCGTTGAGACAGAGATAGATAAAATTAGGGAGCAAATGAACACGGAGGTAGATAAAATGAAGGAAACGATCAGTAAGCTGGAAAAACGAATTAATAGTGCGCCCTCCACAGAGATGGTTAACGAAAATGCAATGCTGGACTTGAGTTTGAACTTGGATAAAGTTCAAGAGGGTATAAAAGATGTCAAGGTCATTTCTGAAATAGGGAAGCTTTCCATGAAGCCGCCTCAATTCGACGGAAAAACTCCATGGGAAAATTACCGCCGACAGTTTGAAGCAGCGGCCAAAGCAAATGGATGGAATGCAGGGGAAAGAGCTGTAGCACTAACACTTGCATTACGTGGAGAAGCGACGAATATTCTACAAACTCTTACCGCCCAAGAACAGGAGGACTATGATCAGCTGATTAAACATCTAGAATTACGATATGGCCAGGCCCATTTGGAACACGTATACCACTCCCAACTGAAAAATCGCTGCCAGAAATCGGGCGAATCCTTACAAGAATTCGAAGCTGACATTGCACGCTTGGTTCGTCTCGCATATCCAGCCACACCGGAAAATGTAATGGAGCGATTAGCGGTTCAGGCATTCTTGGATGGACTCCGTGACCAAGAAACCAGACAAGCGTTGACACTAGCTCGTCCAACACATCTCGTAGACGCACTGGCACGAGCTTTGGAATTTGAGGCAGCAAAGCAATCCTGCAAAAACCAAAGTAAAGTTCGAAGTATTGAAGAAGACTCACAGGAGCATGCTGACTTGGAAGCTGCCATAAGAAAAGTGATGAAGGAAGTTTTGCCTGAGAAAAGACAGATAAGATGCTGGAATTGTGGCAAAATTGGACATGTGCGTAGCAAATGTCCAACATTCAAAACACAACTCCGATGCAGGAAAACTAAAGAAGGTCGACGAGAAGGGCAATCGTCGGCCTGTGTCCAACAAGCCCCGGTTAACAACGCATATGTCGCTATCCTGAAACGACAGAACAGAGGTGTTTTCGTAGACGGTCTCATCAATAACGAGCCTTGCACCATGCTGCTAGATACAGGTGCGACTAGGACAATTATCGGACCTTCCTTTGCCAGAACACCGGAACGAATTGAACCGACAACTTGGAAGCTACGCACAGCAACAGGGAGCCAGCTACTGTATATGGCGAGCTACCGATTGAAATAATTTTGGGCAGCACTAAAGTGAAACATCAGGCACTTGTAGCGGACATCGAAGACGATGCAATCATCGGAATGGACATCATGAATTCCAGAGGGTTTGAATTGGATTTCAAAGGCGGCGTCCTACGTGTCAACGGAGAAGAGCTGGTACTTCATGGGAGAAGTGAAGAGTTGATCCGTGTGCTGTTGGCTGAAGATGTAAGCGTACCTGAGGGGGCTGAAACCATCCTGGAGGCTCGCCTGGACGGGAGTGCGAGCAGTGGAGACGTGATGATGTTCGAGCCCAAACTTCATGATGAAAATTGGACGAGGATTGCCCTAGGAAAGCCCTGTTACGTGCTGAAAAATTTGTACCGGTAAGGGTCATGAATGTCAATTACTTTCCAGTGACCAAAGAAAGGAACAATTTTAGGGCACTGCTCGTCAGTTTCATCTGTGATCCGGGGTGTACGAGGTACGATTAGCCAACCCAACAACTTGCCCACAGAACTAGAAAAATTAGTTGCCAACTCTTCCAAAGACATAAAACCAGCTCAACAGCCCAAACTAAGAGATTTAGTCAAAAAGTACCAAGACATCTTCGATACCGGACAAGGAAAAGGAGGTCGAACTAATGTGGTCCAGCACAAGATTGATACTGGGGGTGCCCGACCGATCCGGCAATCAGCAAGAAGACTTCCTCTTGCCAAGAAGGAAGAGGCTGACAAAATAGTCAGCGATATGGGAAAAGAAGGAGTTATCGAACCATCTGACAGTCCCTGGTCCTCTCCAGTCGTACTGGTGAAGAAAAAGGATGGATCGACACGCTTTTGTGTAGACTATCGCCAACTTAATAATGTCACGAAGAAGGACAGTTACCCTCTCCCAAGAATAGATGACACCCTAGACACGTTGGCTGGTTCCACGATTTTCTCGACCCTTGATCTGAAGAGTGGATATTGGCAAGTAGAACTGGCTCAGGAAGATCGAGAAAAGACTGTTTTACCATCGGCTCAGGATTGTGGCAGTTCACCGTTATGCCATTCGGGCTCTGTAATGCTCCCGCCACATTCGAAAGATTGATGGAGACAGTGCTGAAGGGACTCTCATGGGACACGTGTCTAGTGTATCTCGACGACATAATTGTGGTCGGCAGATCGTTCGAGGACCACGTGAAAAACTTGGAGGAAGTATTCCTGCGACTAAAGGGAAATCGGATTGAAGCTGAGCCCTAAGAAATGCCATCTGTTCCAAAAGAAGTACGATACCTCGGCCACGTTGTCTCTGGGAAGGAGTAGCAGTGGATGACCAAAGATCAAAGCTGTTAAGGATTGGCCCATCTCAAAGACATTCACCAACTTCGAAGTTTCCTTGGTTTATGCACATACTTTCGCCGATATGTGCTGGGATTCGCCAACATCGCTAAACCACTGACCAATCTCACGGAAGGCCAATCAAAGTTCCAGTGGTCACGAAGAATGTCAATACTCATTCAGGAAGCTGAAAGGAGCTTTGATCAACGCACCTATACTGAGCTATCCCTACCCAAGGAAATTCATTTTGGATACGGACGCCAGCAACGTGGGACTTGAGCTGTCCTATCTCAGATCCAGGAGGGACAGGAGAAGGTCATTGGTTATTTCAGCAAGACGCTTAGCAAACCAGAGCGCAATTACTGTGTCACCAGGCGAGAGCTGTTAGCTGTTGTAAAGGGTGGAACACTTCTACAAGTACTGTATGGAAGAAGATTCCTGTTGAGAACTGACCATGCAGCTCTCAAATGGCTCACAGTTCAAAAATCCTGAGGGTCAAGTAGCACGTTGGATCGAGAGACTCCAAGAATTCGATTTCGAGATCGAACATCGAGCCGGAACTAGCCATAAGAATGCAGATGCCTTGTCGCGAAGACCATGTCAGATGATTGCTCACATTGCCGACGAGCAGAGAGAAAGAAGCAACACTTTGTAGAACCGCGGCAATGGATGACAACTGGAATGACAGCAAGATCCAGAAAGACCAAGAGAGAGACCCCGACCTTGGCAGTCGTCAGCTGGAAGAAGGGCAATCGAAGACCATCATGGCAGGAAGTCGCAGGTTACTCGCCGGCTGTCAAGTCCTATTGGGCACAATGGAACTCTCTTATTCTGGACAATGGGATCCTGAAACATGTGCTGGAGGCCGATATTGGTGGGAAGACAGACGCCAAATAATTGTTCCCAGGAACAGAAGAGAGGAAGTGCTGCGGAAATCCATGATGGAGTCGCCGGAGGACATCTGGGAGTGACGAAGACCCTGCAGAAAGTGAGGCAACGGTTTTACTGGGCCAATTGTCAAGCTGACGTCCAGGACTGGTGCAGGAAGTGCGCTGTATGCGCTGCTAGCAATGGACCTCGAATACGACCCAAGGCCCCGATGCGTCAGTACAACGTAGGCAGCCCGTTCGAGAGAATCGCCATTGACATCGCCGGCCCGTTTCCCGTATCCGACCACGGGAATAAATACATCCTTGTGGCAATGGACTACTTCAGTAAGTGGGCGGAAGCCTATGCCCTGCCAACCAGGAAGCCATCACCGTCGCCGACGTCTTGGTGAAAGTGGATATGTCGATTCGGTATTCCAATGGAGCTGCACTCGGATCAAGGCAGAAATTTCGAATCCAACCTTTTCCAAGAAATATGTCTACTGCTGAACATCCGCAAGACAAGAACCACGGCCCTACATCCGCAGTCCGATGGAATGGTGGAACGGATGAACAGGACGATCAACCGCCACTTGTCAAGGTTGTCTCTGACCATCAAAGAGACTGGGACCAGTATCTTCATTTGTTCCTGATGGCCTATCGATCCGCAGTACACGGTCAACCGGTCAAACTCCTGCTAGTATTATAATGGGCCGAGAACTGCGACTGCCTTGTGACCTGAACTTTGGGATACCGCCAGGACAAGACACTGCGGGAGAGGACTACGTCAGCAAACTTCGGCAGAGAATGGACGACATCCACGAACGAGTCCGGTTGAACATCCAGAGTGCCAGCGATAAAATGAAGAAGACCTATGACATCAAGGCCGACGCTGGAGGATTTAAGGTTGATGACCTGGTTTGGCTGTACAACCCCAAACGTCGTCGTGGACTATCACCAAAGTTGCGGAACTCGTGGGAAGGCCCGTATAAAATCGTGAAAAGGATAAACGACCTTGTGTACCGAATCCATAAGCCACCCCGAGGGAAACCAAGGGTCGTCCATTTCAACAGGTTGGCGTGACCAAGTTCGCACCCTCAAGCCACCGGAGGATGATATGACGTTCGAGAAGTTTATGTCCTTGTATTCAAACGGGCAGAAAGTTCTACATGGGGTTACTAGAGGAGTCACGAGACCTTTTCGAGGTGCCTGCTGACTACGCACTAGCGCACTGTGTGGCAGAAGATCTTCGAATGTCAGGGGCATCGCCGTAGTGTTCTCCAAGAAATTTGGTCAACTCCAAACACTGCGGGAGCAGAATCCAGAAGTTGGTGGGGTGCTACAGTTGAAGAAAGGCCAGAGAAACATCTACTACCTAGTTACCAAGAGGCATTCCCAAGATAAACCGTCCTATGAAGATGTCTGGAAGAGTCTCACCAAACTAAGAGATACTATGGTGGACCAGAATCTGGCGGATCTAGCAATTCCAAAACTATCCTGTGGTATTGATGGGTTGGACTGGAGAGTCATAAGAAGTATGCTGGAGGCGATATTCAGATCCAGCGGCATCAGGATTTTGGTTTGCTGTAACCCTCTTCCACGACCGATCATGAAGACCGTGGAGTGTTACTTCCATCGAACTTCACGGTGCAGATATGGGGAGTCATGCAGATATCGTCACACTCCAAGGATGAAATTTCGGGACGAAATATCTTTAAGAAGGGGGCAATGTAACGAACCTAGGCCGGACCTGTCGCCTCACACGTTGCCATCGACAGCGATGAGATCAACCCCGGAGATATTCGAGAACCATCCAGTCGCTTTTCCGCGGAAAACAACGGTCAATATTGGAAACAATTGGAACATGCCGTCGCCAACCGTCCGAATTCGAAACATCGAGAATGCTGTATCGGAGATAAATAGACAGCCCTCAAGAGGGAGTGGACAGTCTGAACGAGCCATGCGATCGAGCTATACAGTGGCGTAGTAATATAAATTAAGTTGTAGATTAAGTGTGAAATAAATTAATAAAACCAAGTTAAGTTTATTTACGTTACAATACAATCGATGTGTTTTACCGTTTCTCAGTAAACAACTGGTGGGTTCATCTTTTTACTTGGTATTTTTATGGGCGAAATTTGACTTTACAGTAAAAAGCCATCAACATATTAATGAAAATGATCAACATTACTGATTGTTTGCTGATTAAGACATAATTTGAGGTTCAAAATGTAAATTCTAAAAAAGTATGGGGCTAAATTTTGAAACACACAGACGATTGTAAATACCTACGAACAATAAAAACATAATGTGGAGGAGCACTGTCCTGTTGAAATATCAAATGATCTTCACCATACTGTTGATGATTTTCAATAATATCAGTAAAGGCATGGTCAATAGTTTGCAAATTCATTTCGCCATTCAAATAACCAGGTAAAAAAAAATAACTCACCAGTCGGTGATCGAAAATGCCAGCCTAAACATTAGTTTTTGCGGAGGTTGTGTGAATCTCGTAGAGAATTTTTTGGTTTGGATCGGACAAATGGATGTTATTGCGACGACTTACAGTCCCATTGAGACAAAAGCTGCATTCATCGTAGAAACATATATTGAAAAGGAACTGTGGATCATTCACTGCTCACTCATTATCTCGCAAAATTGTAAACGGCGGTCAAAATCGTCCTCATTAAGTTCCTGCACTAAATGTATTTCATACGGATGGAATTTATTCTTCCTCAAATGGTTTGGACACTTTTTCGATTGATATCTAATAGTTGTCTTGTACTTAACGTAGGATGTAGATCACTTGCTTCATAAGCTACAGGGTTTCCAATTTCCTGGTTTTTATTTTCTACAGACCAAGTTTATTTTTTACGGACAAACTCCCTCATGACATGTCTATTTTGATACTGTTCATTAAATAGCTGTTTCTGTTTCTGCAATGGAATAAGTCATATCAAACAAAATATCCATGCTTCGAAATACGATATCACAATAATTTACATATGTTCAATAATATCCTATCCACTTGTTTTTTACAAACGTTATAAAAAAAATCACAAAAAATAATGGCTGACATTTCACCTTTACGTGATAGATAAAATCGATGTGTTTCACCGTTTCTCAGTAACCAACTGATGGGTTCATCTTTTTACTTGGTATTTTTAATGGCGAAATTTGACTTCACAGTAAGAAACCATTATTGAAAATGATCAACATTACTGATAGTATGCAGATTTGGACATAATTTAAGTTTAAAATGTAAATTCTAAAAAAGTATTCGGCTAAATTTTGAAACACAGACGATTATAAATAGAATTTGCAAAGCCTTCAGAACACAATACCATTAAAATATTTTGGGGTGAATCGTACCCTCGCTTGGGGGTTAAAGTGGTGAAGGCGAAAATACCGGAAAAGAGAGTCCAACTTTAATAAAAAAATTACGGGTTTGTCTAAAATATTGACGCTGTTACTGATAATGGCTTTGTTTCGTTTTCGTCTGGCCACCCTGTATATTCGTGGTCAGGATATTTTGCCTCAACTCTCATGACAACCTTAAAGTAAAAGTACAAAATCAAAATATGACTGGAATCAACGGGTAATCAGTAGTTAGTTGCATAAAATTTGCATAGGGCACACGTCGTTGCGAGTGGTGGTGCGAAGATCGCATTTTTGGAATGTTATTGTTTATCGCTGGAGTTTTCACGTAGCATGTTTATGTTATTTTGGTTCCATTATTTCTTTAAAGTAATTTAATGGTCTTCGTTGATTGTTTGGCGCCGACTCAAAATTAGTTACTTACATTAGAAGCTTAGTTATCAAGACTATAAAGGTTTATTTTATTTTTCGCTTTTCAGTTTCTTTTTACGTCGGTTTAATTTTTCGTTAAAAAGTTTTTGTTTTTTAATTTTCTGTGGCTAAAATCTATCGATTACTACCGACTTGATTTTTCATTACTTTTAAAATACTTACTTACCTACCTATACTTCCTATCCTTCTGAATTTTTATATGCATATTTCAAATTGTCATTTGACTGCTTTGTAATTTTTTTTTCATGAAAATGAATATTTGCCCAAGTGTTAATTGAATTATTTGTTGGCCTCCTGACTGTTTCCATTTCAACTTTACGAGGGAGTTTTTTCTCAGAACTACATAACAGAAGAAGAAAGGAATATTAGTATTCTGTTGATTCGCAATGAAAAGGAGAGTAAATAATGTAGGAGTATTTCTCACTCATGAGAAATGCTCGTTGTACAATATACTAATCTTTAAAATATGGAAACACTTAAATCATCGGTTATAAACCAATAAAAAAAAGCATATGGAATTGATAAAGAATCGCCGATCAATACAGTTTTTATGGATTACTTCAGTTGACCATGTGAAATAGAAAAATGTAGAAAGATTTGAAAAAATTAAAGTGAAAAGTTACTTATTGATGTTTACAGTTTACATGAATAGTATAGCTATAGTTCCTAACGAGATAATTATGCTATTCACAAAAAACCTTCCGCAAAAAACCTTTGACGTCAATTCATTTCTAAAGAATTGAAGAACTGAAAAAATAAATCTATTATATTCTATACATGCCTTCCAAAAGGATTAATGCACAAAAGCGTGTTTTGGAAAATCAAGGTTAACGGCTGCTCCACTCACTTTTGCTAACCACACTGCCTCAAGTATAGTCATTAAAGGAAAAAAAACTTCGGGTAAAGACAAATGCCTAATGCTTTCCATAAAGAATTATTTTGCCCTACCATATGTTAAACCAGTCAAGCAGCAAACATCTCAACAAAATATTGTTCTCATTTTTCGATATGAACAATGTATGTTTAATGAAGAAAATAATTAGTTTGGCGGGAATATTTACACGCAAAAACAGATTCATCTTCCTATTTTCTTCTTCTGTAGTTTCTATAAATGAAGTTTGAGCTGAAAATCCTAAACTCAACTGAGATGCTGTTGATATTCTTTATATTTTGAAACCTTCCTGCACTTTCTTACACAGTTTTTCTTAACTCTTCCAGGTAGGGGATGGAAGAAAGAAGGAGCCCATACTTTCGGTTGGAATAATAGGAGCTTGGGCGTTGGCTTCATAGGAACCTTTATCAGTAAGCCTCCACCCAAGAACCAAATCGATGCCTTCCACAAACTTTTAGCCAAAGGTGTCGAGTTGGGGATCCTCACGAATGACTACAAAATTTTAGCTGCTAGACAGTTATATGCTACAGAGAGTCCTGGAAAGAGTTTCTATGAGATTATCAAGACTTGGGATCATTGGTCTGAGAAACCCTAGACCTCCCGACATTCCTTCGAGAAAAAAGTTTATCTAAAAGATGTGTACGCAATTTTTTTCTAATAGGGAGGATTTATGAGTAATGTCCTGTATGTTATGTTATAGATGGAGTAATGTTTCTTATTTTTGTAATATAAATGAAATTATTGAATTGTTCATTTGCGTTAGTTATATCCGCAACCCATAATTTATGTCAACTTTTCATGCATCATTTTATTTTTGGTGTATATTGAAAGTGGAAATGAATCCGTTGGAAGAAAATGCAGTTTAGGGAAAATCCACAGATTTGTTAAATACATTTAAAAACAATCCAGCGGTCAGTCATAAAAAAAAGAAAGAAAATTCTGTTGAATCCATCATTTTCACGACGATAAAGATCCAGTAATCAGACTCCCACGATTTAAGACATGCTATTTAGTGAAACTATCGTATTTTCGAATTCTGAACACAAATTCAAAGTCAAAGCGTGGTATTCTCAAATACTTAACTAAATACGAGCTTCCAGAAGTACAAAAAACATTGTTTTTTAGCGCTATTTTCGGCTAACTAAATCACAACACACACCTTTGATCACGTGTTTTTGATACTTTTTCAAAAGAAAAACTGCCGTATTCTGAAATATCCACTTTTTACTGTTTTACCCCCCAGAAGCATAGTAATTTTTAACACGCTTTTATTAGCTCCACTTGTAACTAACAATGTAATAAAATCTTGGAAGTCAATTTTAACCTAGTTCTAATTGTCGTATCGAAATGAAACTAGGTGTGTAGTTTGGATGATAATACTGGAGCTGATCTGATGATGGATCCAGGAGATGGATAGTGGAACTCTTCGCTGGCTACTAGTAACATATGATGAATGCACTGCGGCCGTTCTCAGCATAATTTACAATTAAAATATATAGCGAATGCACTGGTTCTCAGCATATTCGCTAAAATTCAGTTATTAATATCTTCCATCTTATGTGGCTGAATTAATCGAAGAGTTTTCCTCCCCTAGTCTTTCTTAGTCTTCTATAACATCTTTCTTAGTCTTCTATAACAATATGGACTAGAAAGTTAAAAATAAAATTATAGTTTGAAAAAACTAAAAAAACAGGCATATATGGCAATAAGGACTGAAAAGTTGAAATTGATAGGAATAAAGTGATTGACCGATTTTTTTAATTTTATGTAAAAAAAGCGTGGGATGCTCTTTACTTTTCATAATGATATTAAGATAACTGATTCAACAACCTCACGCTTTTTTACATAAAAAAACATTTTTTGGTCAACGACTTTATTCTTATTACTTTAGTCCTTATTGCCATATATGCGCGTTTTTTTAGTTTTTTCAAAATATAATTTTATTATATTTACGACGGTCAAAAGTCAAACGCTTCAATACCTGCATTTTGTTGACCCCCCAATTTCTACTCTACAGCCCAAGATACGCCTTCGGCGTGGATCTCACACACGGAGGCACACCGAAGACGAGCCTCCATATCCATACAACCCGAGGCGTCCCAAAAATGCAATAACTGCAGTTTGTTAGATGTTCGTGTCATGTTAGATGAAGATCCACACTTGAGTAGTAGACAAATATCTATGAAACTTTCATCAAGATCTGTTATTATATATATATATATATATATATATATATATATATATATATATATCTTAAATCTTGGTCTGAAACGAAGATGAAACTCGCTAAAGTAGTGGTTTTGAGCCGTTTTTCGGGCACTCCCCCCACGACCTTGACCTTGACCCCCCTAGCCCCCCAATTGCAGCCCATTTCATTTGATTTCGACCCCACCACTGTAACTCCGAGATGGGAAGGTTGAAGGTCGTGTATCATTGACATTGAAGTGCCCTTGTGATATATTGTCATAGTGTGGTGTTTGCATGACCTTGTGTGTAAGAGGGATTCATTTCTCGTTGACCTTGTAACGATAGTCGATGAGTAAGGGATTGTGCATTAATTTCAGTATGCACGAGAGGGTGATGCATGACCTTCGAACCAGCATCAGCGTCACAGGTCTACTTTTGATATTCTTCAATCACACTAACCACCGAGATAATTCATCAAGGGGGGTGTGCATGGCCTTCGAGCCAACATCAACGTCACAGGTCTATGGATTTTTCAGAGTTTTCGACAACTCTCATCGCGATGATTCATCAAGGCGATTTGCATGACCTTGGACACTGCGTAATAGGACTATTGATTTCTCGAGTATGTGTATTATGAAATCGAATCAAGTGAGAGGGGAGCACATATTGACTTGTATGTTGACCTTGTTTGTGAGTCATTCCATGTAGGTTGAAGTTTGGTAGATTTGGAAAATGGGCGCATTTCCTTGACTCTTGATGTTTTGCAAGATTAGTTGGAATGTCTTATTCGATGACACTCAGTGTGGTGGTGGGGGGTTTATTCCTCATGAAATGTGTGTGTGAATTCGTTGTTGATCAGAAGTTGAATTATAGTCAACAAAAGAATTTCATCAGCTAGAAGTCAATTCAGTGAGTGTATTTTTTTATCAGTGGAAACGTATCTTCATGAATTTGCTGTCTCTTGCGGAAATAGATTTGGAAAAATTATTTCCATAATTATTGGTGCGGGGAGTAAAAAAAAATGGCAGTAAAAAATAACATTCAACAGTTCTTCATTGGAATATTTCTGCACGTAAGTCAAATTATTATTATAATATCAATGGAATATATTATCAATTCTGTTTTTTTTGTTTCAGTTTCCGATATACATTATTCAAGTTAGTATTGGATCAAATCAATCGATATTCAACTATCGAGAGTTTGAGCTCTCATTTCAACGAAGACGACACCAACCATTCTAAAACGTTGCTCCCCTCAAGATGAAGTCGCTAGATGTATGTGAAAAAAAAAGTTCTCACTGGAATCATCAAAGTATAGCAGTTCTGTGAAAAAATAGACAAATGTGATTTGAATATGCTTCTACTGATGCATTAACCATATTAAAAAACATATATTGCATATCTTAAAATAAAAACAATAAAATATAAATTCTAATCATTTACCCAAACCCTTATATTTCCATCACATAGTTAAAAAACAAGCTATTCAATACGCAGCTAAAAAAACAGTTGTTGTTGATCAATTTATCTATTTTTCTTTACAAAAAAAATATGCCTGAAACCAATGAGTTTCCCCATATAGAATTGTGTTTATGAAAATCATACAAAAAATTTCTTCATAATGCTCCATTCAGAAATATCACATTGAGAGGGCATAGAATAAAATTAGTTATATTCAACTATTTTCTCAAAGCAATTTCCTAGCCCTAGAGATCACATGCATTTTTCAGAGGTGATTTTTTTAAAACTTGAAATAATATTCGTTAGTTTAAATTGTGCTGAAAACGAAATGGCGATTCCGGCACATGTTTAGCAGTCGCTATGACGTCGCGACGCTTCATTAACTTGCCAGACAATGTTAATACCGACATGTGCCAGACTAATTTTATAATATTTATTAATGTTTATATTAATATTTCCTAAAGTAACTACTTCTAAAAAGATAACTTCAAAAATATTTTTTTACAATTTCAAAAATTCGTCAGACTGATTTGCAACCGGTTTATAACCTGCATGTTTTAAAATACTTAATAATAGTATAAAAAGATGAAAATAAAGTATTAACTTCAAAATTCGAAAAGGGGTCCGAAGCCAATTTCACCACGGAATTATTCAAGATCGTGAAAATCAACAGCACATATCCACAAACATACATTCTGAAAGACATATGGATAAGAATCCTATTCAAGGTTGTTTCTATGGAGTTGAATTGAAGAAAACACAAAATCTCGATGTTTACTTGGTCGAGAAGATATTGAAGTGGAAGGAAATAAAGTGTTTGTCAAGTGGCTAGTTTTTTTCCAATGGAAACAATTCACGGATTTAAAAAAAATACAAGTGTTGAGCATTTAATCATATTTGGTATCGAAATGAAAAAATATATCATAAAATTTGTTTTATTATCATATGAAAAATCGTGGGGAAACAACATAACAACAAAAAAATCATACACAACGTTACAACAAAAAATCATATACTCAATCACTTTCACTCAAAGACAATTGTTCAGCTCTTCTTGCAATCCTTCGAGAATTGATGTCATTGCATCATAGGATTGGATCGATTCCAGCCTAGCCATTTCTGCTTGCTTTCGAAGGCTGGTGTTGTATTTTTTATCTCTATCCACTTTTTGTTTATGGCATCAGACTTCTTTTGCATTTCAGCAATCTTTTTATCCATTTTATACGCAACTGCAACTTCTTCATCTAATTCTTTATCAGCTTGATCACACTTTGTGATGGTATTGTTGGATTCAGCGATGTTACATTTTGCAATATTTCTCTTCCGAGTATAAATTTGCAGTGGCACATGTAAAGCTAGCAATCCAATGGCTGGAGATGCAATTTTCGAAGATGCATCCTTTTTTTTTCGATCTTTCCTTAGCTTTGGAGGACGATGTCGACGATTTTGAGGTACTTGGCCTTGAACTGCTCAAAGCAGCATCTTGTTTTAGAGTTCGAGTTGTGGCGGTGGGAAAGTCAAGTGTAGATCTTCTCTTTCGTTTGGAAGGCTGGACCTGAATATCCTGAAGAACTTGGATGACAGGAGCATTTTCAATGATTTGGTCAGGAATAGAGATCACAGGTGGAGAACTGGTTGGCAATTGAGACATAGAAACATCTTGCAGATCTGGCACCTCAGCCGCACATATCAAAATTAATTCATCAATATCAAAATTCAAATCCATCATGTCGTCGACCTCTTTCGATACTGCTGCTGCTTCAACACCGCTATGTTCGTCAGCAGTAAGTAATTTTTCCAAAATACTAATATCGTTGGAATTCATCGTAGTTATAAACTTTAACAACACACACACGCACTACTCGTCGTCTTGAAAAGTGCTGAGAATGATAATGTAAAAAAACTCCACACTTTATAAATACTTCTCCAACACCTCTCCCTTTTCCCCAATACTGCAGTAGTGCGCACTTGTACTCGTGCACCATCACCGATTCGATTTCAAGGTGATCTTGCATTTCTATCGAATGGTTTTCAGTTGACTCAAAAATCAATATCACATAATCTCCTTCCATTCCCCCACCTACTGAAGTAAAAGTGCATCATCCCCGATTCGATGTCAAAGTGACCTTGCATTTCTATCGAAACTTTGTGGTTGACTCAAAAAAAAACAAGGTCACCACTTGCATTTCTAACTGAAAAATAACCGAATGTCACATAACTTATTGATATAGCATCACACTTTTGCAAGTTGAATGATCAATATGAAGAATGATATGAAAAGTGGGACTTTTTTTGGAAAATATGAATTCGCTATATAGTTACATGGAGATTCGATTAAAAACCGTGGAAAAAAAATACATGGGAATTAAAAACGGTGATGAAATGTCAAGTGTACATTATCCAATAATTATATATAGGACACTTTTTTTCCATTTCACCACAAATCAAAATTATTATTCATTATTGCATGAAGCACACACACATCCCGCGGTTTTATCAAAAACAGTGCAATCTCACACATTCGAGAATAGTAGCAGCACCGCAATGACATACTAACGTTTGCTGGAACAATATATGGATGTTACAAAAAGTGATCCCCAAAATCCCATGAGAGAAATAACAGAGCAACCATTCTTAAACTTGATATTTTGGATTGGCAAAAAAAAATTAATTCCCAATAAAAAATAATAATTCCATAATACTAAATTCGTGATTAACACTAATATACAGAAAAAAAATTTCAAACAATTAAGCGAAAAATAACAAATCCCAAATTTTATAATCATTTTTGACTGTGGGCATATATTAGAATGAATATGTATGGATTTGATATGTGACACAAAAGTGATATGAACTTGGTTTGGGCAACGATTGTTTAAAATTTTAAGGGGGTTTTGGTTCATGGTATTAATTGATATTTGAGATATAAAAAAAATGGAAAATTAGATAGCTGTGATAATAATGCTATTATCAATTATCGACTAATGCATGAATTCGCTTCATTCTATTCTACGATATTTTGACATAGAAAATATGATGTTGTTTTGGGAATTTCTCGATTGTGAGAATTGAATTGGAAGGATGATATTTTTTATGAAATAAGAAGTTGGATCTCGAATCGAGGTAGTGCGCTATAGGATTTCAGCTGAAGATTACTATTTCATTGTTTTTGGTTTATAAGATCTTTGATATTTGACGCAAAATATGAACTTGGTTTGGGCATTTATCAATTATGAGGAATGCTGTTGGAGCTCAGTAATGACCTATTGTTGATTGCAGGCTTCGCTCCATCGTATTCAATGATATTCGAGATGTAAAAAAATGTAAAATTAATTATTTCTCGAGTGATTGGAGAAATTATGGGTATTGCTATTATTCTTTAAAAAAAGGCTGAATAAATACAATTACACACTCATGGAGGTGAGAAAATATGCCAGTCTTCAATATTTAGTCGGATATGCACCCATATCAGAATGAATTCTATTGAATAGTGGAAATTTCATGTATTATAGAAACAAAATTAATCCGCTCATGTTGAAGCAGAATATCGCAAGAATCATTGGAAATTATGAACACATCAACCTGATCAAAAAATCGATACATACTTCCTACATGACAAAAAAAAGACCATTTCATTCATATATTTCCACGAGGAGTCAACAATTTCAACTCAAACTTTGAACATTGACGAAAAAATGGAGTTTTATGGAGTTGACAGTCTGAGTGTAACATATTTCAGAATAAGTATAGAACAACTGAGTAACAAACAGAAATATTGCTAATTTTCCCATTGCTTTCTTGTAAATAATCAATGAAAGTATATTACATTGAATGTATTTCTGATATGATATACAATTCTAGCCAACTTCATAATCAACAATATATACATCTTGGATTTTGAAGTGTAAAATTATTGGAATTTTTCAATCTACTCATCTTGCTAATATTTACACTCATATAGTCTAGGTACAATTCATTGCACATCGTAACTATCTATTCCATCTCTTATCAAATAATTGAATTATTGTATCTGAGGAGTACTGGAAAATTATCATACCTGCAGAAACATGAATTCTAAATTTTAAATTCAGGTAATTCCCATGTTATTTCCTATTATGATAGTCAGTGAGCTGTGAGGTTATACCCTCGTCAGTGGAATATATTGCTAGTTGATTTCTGAATAATACTAGCGGTCAATATGATTCATATGTATTCATGATAAAAAAAAAGGACCACCTCATTCATATATAATATTGAAATCTACCCACATATAATACATGTCGAACTCACTAAAATAATTGTTTTGCACGGAAATATGTGGAATATATCACTAGAAACTATCTACGCGAAACACGGCGATTCAACACTGAACTAATATCGATTTCTGCTAAACTGAGACTGAAAGGACTTTTTCATTTATTTGCCAAAACTCAACGTTTAATAGTTAGTTACGATGAATGGAAGGCTGATAGCTTGTTCAAAGAATTGTTTTGTTGACCACCATATCTAATTGACGAGTCTATTGTGCAATTTTCACCATTGATGTGAATGCAATTATCAATATTTTGTCTAAACGGTACAGCCGGTGTTTGTCAGATGCGTATTGAATAGCTTGGTTTTCAACTACGGGATGGAAATATAAGGGTTTGGGTGAATAATTAGAATTTATATTTTATTGATTTTATTTTAAGATATGGAATATATTTTTTTTTATATGGTAAATGCATCAGTAGAACCATATTCAAATCACATTTGTCTATTTTTTCACAGAACTGCTATACTTTGATGATTCCAGTGAGAACTTTGCCACATAACTTGATGCCGGGCTTGAATTTTTTTCATTGACATCCAGCGACTTCATCTCGAAGGAAGCAAACGGTCAGATCCTTTTTTTAATGGTGGTCGTGCGTCGCCTTCGTTGAAATGAGAGCTCAAACTCTCGATAGTTGAATATCGATTGATTTGATTCAATACTGACTTAAATAATGTACATCGGAAACTGCAACAATAAAAAACAGAACTGATAATATATTCCATTGATATTATAATAATAATTCGACTTACGTGCAGAAATCTTCCAATAAAGAACTGTTGAATGTTATTTTTTACTGCCATTTTTTTTTGCTCCCCGCACCAATAATTGTGGAAATAATTTTTCCGAATCTATTTCCGCAAGAGACATAGCGAATTCCTGAAGATACATTTCCACTGATAAAAAAATACACTCACTGAATTGACTTCTAGCTGATGAAGTTCTTCTGTTGACTATAATTCAACTTCTGATCAACAACGAATTCACACACACATTTCATGGGGAATAAGCGCCCCACCACCATACTGAGTGTCATCGAATAAGACATTCCAACTAATCTTGCAACACATCGAAAGTCAAGGACAAATTGGAAAAAATGCGCCCATTTTCCAAATCTACCAAACTTCAACCTACATGGAATGACTCTCTCACAAACAAGGTCAACATGCGAGTCAATATGTGCTCCCCTCTCACTTGATTTGATTTCATAATACAAATACTGGAAAAATCAATAGTCCTATTACGCAGTGTCTAAGGTCATGCAAATCGCCTTGATGAATCATCGCGATGAGAGTTTTCGAAGACTCTGAAGAATCAATAGACCTGTGACGTTGATGTTGGCTCGAAGGCCATGCACACCCCCCTTGATGAATCATCTCGGTGGTTAGGGTGATTGAAGAATATGAAAAGTAGACCTGTGACGCTGATGCTAGTTTGAAGGTCATGCATCACACTCTCGTGCATACTGAAATGAATGCACAATCCCTTACTCATCGACTATCGTTACAAGGTCAACGAGAAATTAATCCCTCTTACACACAAGGTCATGCAAACACCACACAATGACAATCTATCACAAGGGCACTTCAATGTCAATGATACACGACCTTCAACCTCCCCATCTTAAGGTTACAGTGGGGGGGTCGAGATCAAATGAAATGGGCTGCAATTGGGGCTAGGGGGGTCAAGGTCAAGGTCGCGAGGAGGTGCCCGAAAAACGGCTCAAAACCTAATATATATACATATATATATATATATATATATATATATATATATATATATATATATATATACAAAACTGGAAATATTGAGGTGAGCAGCAAAAAGTAAACTCTTTAAGGTTTATCCAAGCTTTCGGAAATGTTTATTTCCATCATCAGGGAGACAACAATAGATGAAAAAACCAATAGTTATACATATTCAAGTGCGAAACAATATGCTACTTACAACTTTGTTGAGGTTGGTTTCAATGATGTTAAACATATTCATCTAACATAGTGGTTTCGGCTAACTACCAAATTCTCATTGCGACGTTCCGCCTTCTAACCTACACGACTGTTAGTGTGGCGAGGCCCTCATTAGTGCCTTGCGACCCAACTGACAGTTTTCCCTTCTTTTGGTTAACTACCCTTTATTCGAGCTGATTTAGACGAAGGTCCCCACTTACGAAACCTGTCACTACTACTTACTCATAGAATTGATATTCTCACCGATTTCTTTGAAACTCCCGATCACGGCTACTGAACTACTTTTACTTGTGGTGCTTGTGTTCTGAAATATACTTCGGCAAACTTTTCCCCCTCTACTAATTAGATTGAATCGATGCGCGGACCGATCGCGAGCGACATCACCATTTATCAATACTTTGTACCTTATACCTTCCACCTTCTACCTTCCTGCGAATATTTACCAAGTCCAACTTTGGGTGTTCTCGTGGTCTCCCTCGGGCCTGGCTCTGTTCCTTTCTCTGGCGTGTTGGCTGGCTTCGCTGCTCCGGAACGACTGACTGCTTTCTAGCGCCTTGGATCCAATTTCCAAAATATCGGCCCCCCCTCCTCCGTGACGGCTGGTCGGACACAGTGTCATGTTCTCGGTGGCGACGGCTGGGCTATTTCTCTGCGTGGCGATCGGACTGTTGGCTCGTACGTGACTGAATGCGATCTCCGTGGAGACTTTGATTCTCGAGTTTTGCGTTCGATTCAAGCGCTTGCTCCAGAGTGGGGCGGGTGACGTACGATTGCTTTGTTTCGCTATGTGTTCCGATGTGTTTTACGTAATCGATTCGGGAGGGCTATTTATTACGAAATGTGTAATTCATGCTTCGCGAATTTATGTCGGACAAGAATGATATTTTTCCGATTATTATTAACGGAGATAGGGCTTTTATTTCTTTATTCACACCCGGAGCTTGTGAGACTGTTGAAATGGATGAAAAACTATTGTAAATAAATAGAACCCTAGTACCTTCGTTACACACCCTTCCCACTTCGGGAAAGAGAAAAAAAATAACTTTTTTTTTTCTCTTCTCTTAAACTAAGGTGGCCAAGTGACCGAATGAAATTCTTAAACGGAAATATACAACATTCGGGGGTCGATTATTATCTACCACCCGATCATTAACATCAATCTCATGAATATAAAATAAACAAATCATCAATTCAATTATAAGTGAAACCTATCAACTGGCATTGTATACCCTTCTGGAATCATACAAACTTATATATGCCCGACAGGCGCCTACCTCCTCTAATAGACGAACCCTTTATTCGAGGTAGGTCCACCTGTTACAATAAACGGAAAGAACTCGATTTCAATTGAAAGGAAGGTTCGAGATTACGAATTAACTTAACTTTTTCTAAGTAACCTTTGAAATAAGAAAAAAAATAACCAGGCCAACTAATAAATGGCTTGAAAGTACTAATGCAAATAAGCTTTCCACCCAGAAACTGAACATAGCGGAGCTATTTTACCCGACATGAGTAAACGATAAGACAAAATAATCTTTTCTTCAACAAACCAAATTACTCTTCTTTTCTTCATCACGGAGTAGCCCTTCTCTAAAGGCGGTACGGGTGCTGAACTTCCGCATCAGGCATATGCGGGTCAGGATACGACATCAACATGGGTGCTGAACATCCGCAACGGGGATATGCGGGTCAGGATACGATATCAACATGGGTGCTGAACTTCCGCATCGGGGATATGCGGGTCAGGATACGGCATCAACATGGACATGGGTGCTGAACATCCGCATCGGGGATATGCGGGTCAGGATACGACATCAATATGGGTGCTGAACATCCGCATCGGGATATGCGGGTCAGGATACGTAACATCGACATGGGTGCTGAACTTCCGCATCGGGGATATGCGGGTCAGGATACGACATCAACATGGGTGCTGAACATCCGCATCGGGGATATGCGGGTCAGGATACGACATCAACATGGGTGCTGAACATCCGCATCGGGGATATGCGGGTCAGGATACGACATCAGCATGGGTGCTAAACATCCGCATCGGGGATATGCGGGTCAGGATACTATATTAACATGGGTGCTGAACATCCGCATCAGGGATATGCGGGTCAGGATACCACGTTGACATCGGGGCACGGGGCATCGTCCTTCTTGGGTTGTTCTCCTCTGGGCTGGTCTCCTCTGAGCTGGTTTCCCACGGGCGGCTGGGTCTGGACAGTGGCATTCCCGAGAGAAGACATCCTTCAAGCCACATCGGGGAAGCAAAGGGGCCGTTGTCGTCGGCACTGTCGTATTCTGACCCGCATATTCCCGATGCGGATGTTCAGCACCCATGTCCATGTTGATGTCGTATCCTGACCCGCATATCCCCGATTCGGATGTTCAGCACCCATGTTGATGTCGTATCCTGACCCGCATATCTCCGTTGCGGATGTTCAGCACCCATGTTGATGTCGTATCCTGACCCGCATATCCCAGATGCGGAAGTTCAGCACCCATGTTGATGTCGTATCCTGACCCGCATATCCCCGATGCGGAGTTCAGCACCCATGTCCATGTTAATATAGTATCCTGACCCGCATATCCCCGATGCGGATGTTCAGCCCCACCATGTTGATGTCGTATCCTGACCCGCATATCCCCGATGCGGATGTTCAGCACCCATGTCCATGTTGATGTCGTATCCTGACCCGCATATCCCCGATGCGGATGTTCAGCACCCATGTTGATGTCGTATCCTGACCCGCATGTCCCGATGCGGAAGTTCAGCACCCGTATCGCCTTTAGAGAAGGGCTACTCCGTGATGAAGAAAAGAAGATTAATTTGGTTTGTTGAAGAAAAGATTATTTTGGTTTATCGTTAACTCATGTCGGCTGAAATAGCTCCGTTATGTTCAGTTTTAGAGATTTTATTTGCATTGGTACTTTCAAGCAAGTTATTAGTTAGCCTGGTTAATTTTGTTTTGTTTTTGTTTTAACGGCTATTAAGAAAAAGTTAAATTAATTCGTAATCTCGAACCTTCCTATCAATCGAAAATTCTCGAGTTCTCTCCGTTTATTGTAACAGGTGGACCTACCTCGGATGAAGGGTTCGTCTTTCAGGGGAGGTAGGCGCCTGTCGGGCATATATAAGTTTGTATGATTCCAGAAGGGTATACAATGCCAGTTGATAGGTTTCACTTATAATTGAATTGATGATTTGTTTATTTTATACTCATGAGATTGATGTTAATGATCGGGTGGTAGATAAAAATCGACCCCCGAATGTTGTATATTTCCGTTAAGGAATTTCATCGGGTCACTTGGCCACCTCAGTTTAAGAAAAGAGAAAAAAAAATTTTTCCTCTCTTTCCCGAAGTGGGAAGGTTGTGTAACGAAGTTACTAGGGTTCTATTTATTTACAATAGTTTTTCATCCATTTCAACAGTCTCACAAGCTCCGGGTGTAAATAAAGAAATAAAAGCCCTATCTCCGTTAATAATAATCGGAAAAATATCATTCTTGTCCGACATAAATTCGCGAAACATGAATTACACATTTCGTAATAAATAGCCCTCCCGAATCGATTACGTAAAACACATCGGGACACATAGCGAAACAAAGCAATCGTACGTCACTCGCCCTACTCTGGAGCAAGCGCTTGAATCGAACGCAAAACTCGAGAATCAAAGTCTCCACGGAGATCGCATTCAGTCACGTACGAGCCAACAGTCCGATCGCCACGCAGAGAAATAGCCCAGCGATCGCCACCGAGAACATGACACTGTGTCCGACCAGCCGTTGACGTCACGAAGGAGGGGAGGCCGATATTGTGGAAATTGGATCCAAGGCGCTAGAAAGCAGTCAGTCGTTCCGGAGTAGCTTGCCGAGCCCAGCGGAAGCAGTCACGCGTCCGACTAGTATCCAGAGTGTGAGCCAAAGACTGAAGCAGTCCACGACCGCCCCGAGCCTGGCCGAAGGAGTGAGATCGGAGTTTGGATAAATATGTTGTATCAGGTAAAAGACATCAGGAAATTGTAAGTACCACCGATGCGATGTGCGCATGATCGAACCATAGCCGTAAGAGGCACATATGCATTTCAATGCTGCGCTGGTAATTTCTGCATACGAGTCCGTACGATACCCCCCCCCATCACCGCAAGAGCTTCTGGTTGTTGAGTTCACCCCGCTTGCTTGAAAACACCCTTCTCGCTTTCTCTGTATATAGTGCTTGCCATGTGTTTATTTGTTGTGATAACTTGAGGCCGCCCTTACTGTATTTCTTTATCTTTAATATACCTGTTTATCCTGTTTTTAGTATTCTTTCATTGACTATTTTGAATAGAATTTTAACATCTAGTGCGCAGTCGCCACCCAGTTTCGAAACCCAGTTGAAGGCAATCAAAGCCTGCCTTGCTGGCCCTGTTACAGTGTCACGACTATATTGACCCCTGGAGTGTCTTTCTTCACTGAGACTGCCCGGAGCAAAAGTGGCCTTTTCCACTATAAACCAAAAGGTGGCGCCCGAGGTGAGACCGAGAATAGTGAAAAGCGCCAAAGTTTGATAATAGGGGAAGAAACCCCTTTACAAATTGGGGAAGAAACAAACAAATAGGGGAAGAAACCCCTTTACAAATTGTAAGGGTCTTTTACCCCTTTTTCCTCTCCTTGGCGCTTTCCTATCAAACTCTAAAATTCCCTCGGGCGCCACCTTTAGCTTTATAGTGGAAAAGGCCACTTTTGCTCCGGGCAGTCTCAGTGAAGAAAATAAACACTCCAGGGTCAGTATAGTATGGACAACACGGGGCCAGAAGAGCAGGCTTCAATTGCCCTTAGCTGGGTTTCATACCTGGGTGCCGACTGCACAATCAGTTGTTAAACTTAAAGCTCTGAATCAAGTATTGAATAAAAACAAAGGTCAGTTCCAAGTCATTCATAACAATTTATTATCTACTATTATTTACAAGGTGGCTGTCGGTAGCCTTCAGGACTTTAAATAACACGGCAAGCTATACTATAGAAGTGGAAAGGAGTGTCAAGCGTACTAAAGTGGGTATAGTAAGTTATTCCAAGCTCATGCATGAAAAGATTCAAACTGTAGTATAAAAGCTCAAAACGACGGGGTGCAAACACGGTGTATCAACATTAAAGCAAAGCGAGCCTCTATCATAGAATTGATATTCTCACCGATTTCTTTGAAACTCCCGATCACGGCTACTGAACTACTTTTACTCGTGGTGGTCACTCTGGCTTCTCAAACGGTACTACCAAGTTCTGAAATATACTTCGGCAAACTTTTCCCCCTCTACTAATTAGATTGAATCGATGCGCGGACCGATCGCGAGCGACATCACCATTTATCAATACCTTGTACCTCATACCTTCTACCTTCCTGCGAATATTTACCAAGTCCAACTTTGGGTGTTCTCGTGGTCTCCCTCGGGCCTGGCTCTGTTCCTCTCTCTGGCGTGTTGGCTGGCTTCGCTGCTCCGGAACGACTGACTGCTTTCTAGCGCCTTGGATCCAATTTCCACAATATCGGCCTCCCCTCCTTCGTGACGTCAACGGCTGGTCGGACACAGTGTCATGTTCTCGATGGCGACGGCTGGGCTATTTCTCTGCGTGGCGATCGGACTGTTGGCTCGTACGTGACTGAATGCGATCTCCGTGGAGACTTTGATTCTCGAGTTTTGCGTTCGATGCAAGCGCTTGCTCCAGAGTGGGGCGGGTGACGTACGATTGCTTTGTTTCGTTATGTGTCCCGATGTGTTTTACGTAATCGATTCGAGAGGGCTATTTATTACGAAATGTGTAATTCATGCTTCGCGAATTTATGTCGGACAAGAATGATATTTTTCCGATTATTATTAACGGGGATATGGCTTTTATTTCTTTAATTACACCCGGAGCTTGTGAGACTGTTGGAATGGATGGAAAACTATTGTAAATAAATAGAACCCTAGTAACTTCATTACACACCCTTCCCACTTCGGGAAAGAGAAAAAAAACACATTTTTTTTTCTCTTTTTTCAAACTAAGATGGCCAAGTGACCCAATGAAATTCTTAACCGGAAATATACAACATTCGGGGGTCGATTTTTATCTACCACCCGATCATTAACATCAATCTCATGAGTATAAAATAAACAAATCATTAATTCAATTATAAGTGAAACCTATTAACTGGCATTGTATACCCTTCTGGAATCATACAAACTTATATATGCCCGACAGGTACCTACCTCCCCTAATAGACGAACACTTCATTTGAGGTAGGTCCACCTGTTACAATAAACGAAGTGAACTCGAGAATTTTCGATTGACAGGAAGGTTCGAGACTACGAATTAACTTAACTTTTTCTTAGTATCCTTTAAAACAAAACAGAAATAACCAGGCTAACTAATAAATGGCTTGAAAGTACTAATGCAAATAAACTCTCTACCCAGAAACTGAACATAGCGGAGCTATTTTACCCGACATGAGTAAACGATAAAACAAAATAATATTTTCTTCAACAAACCAAATTACTCTTCTTTTCTTCATCACGGAGTAGCCCTTCTCTGAAGGCGGTACGGGTGCTGAACTTCCGCATCAGGCATATGCGGGTCAGGATACGGGGAACGCAACAACAGGACATGGGTGTGAACATCCGCATCGGGGATATGCGGGTCAGGATACGACATCAACATGGACATGGGTGCTGAACATCCGCATCGGGGATATGCGGGTCAGGATACGACATCAACATGGGTGCTGAACGTCCGCATCGGAGATATGCGGGTCAGGATACGACAGGTACACCGTCTGTCTTCCTCAGGGGCGGTCTGGCTGGAAGGGGTGTGAACATCCACAGTCCGGGCATTCGATAGCTGATTGGGTTTGGACATCGGCACCGGGAACAGAGTGCGTGAAACCTCTCGCGACGTGGGCGGAGCTCCTCTTGGAGTATTTCGGGGCCTCACAGGGACAGTCTCTGGAAAGGATGTCTTTCAGTCCACATCGTGAGCAGAACGTAGAGGGCGCTTCCTCTGGCAGGAACCTCTGGTGTGTCCGGGTTGGCCACACTGCCAGCATAACTCTCGCTCGACTGGTAGGGACACGGGGATTTTGACCGGGTCCTCGGGCTCTCTGGGCGCTCGCCTTTGAGTTTATTTGTGTTCCCGCTTGGCGAAGGCTTCGTCAGTCCAAAACCGGTTGTGGTAGGTACTTTCCTCGGGATGTTCCAAAAAGTAAGGATGTATCATGGACTCGGACCTGGTACTCTCTGCATCCCCGATTGTCGGGGGGCTGTCTGCCTCGGAGGCCGGGGCTGATTTTTGATCGGCGCTGGTAAGCCTGGGGGTATCGGCGGGCCGGTCCAATATCTCGTCGGCTTCGTGCATTGCATCCAAGAGCTCGGCAGTGAGGTCATTGGTAGTGGTGTCGGCTAATTCGAAGTCCACCTCTAGGGGGTCATCTCAAGTCCAACTTCCTGGATTGGATGCTGGCGTCCGCATCCTGATCCTGATCATCCGCATCGGGGACATGCGGGTCAGGATACCACGTTGACATCGGGGCACGGGGCGTCGTCCTTCTTGGGTTGTTCTCCTCTGGGCTGGTCTCCTCTGAGCTGGTTTCCGCTGGGCGGCTGGTTCTGGACAGTGGCATTCCCGAGAGATGACATCCTTCAAGCCACATCGGGAGCAAAACAAGAGGGGCTGTTGTCGTCGGCACACGCTGCGTGTGTGCCCGGGTTGACCGCAGCGCCAGCACAGATCCCTGTTGACGGGTAGGTACACAGGTAGAGGGAGATCCGGAACTGCTGGGGCGGTGGCTGCTTGTTGGGCCAATCGTTCCCGTCGTCGGGTGGCGGCTTCGTTGGTCCACAAATTGGCGCCCGAGCAGGGACCGTTTATTTAGTATACCGAGACATGTCATTTTTGACAGATGTCAACTTCGACTCAAAAGAGAGTCAATATACCGAGTGCCCCTCGTTCAATAGGTTTTTGGGGGTGTAGAACCGATTACCGTCATCCGTTTCCTTTTCAGGTTAACCGTTCACGGGATACGTGGGTGAAGAGAGAGAAAGCAAGCTCGTACGTTAAAGACAGTTGGAAATCCGTGAAGCTAGGCAGAATAGGTGAAGCCAGCCCCACGTGGAGCACTACGCACTGCTATTGAAATTATTCGCTTTGGCCGTCTGTAAAGACTTGCATTCGATACCCGCTGTTGCCTTGCACCCGTTCTTGAGCTTGCATACTAATTCGTACGACCCCTTCCCCTAAAAACTCACATTTAATACCCGCTGTTGCCTTGCACCCATTTTTGAGCTTGCATACGAATCCGTACGACCCCCTTCCACAAGAGCTTTTGGTTACTACGTGTACTCCGCCTACGTTAACACACCCTCCCCGCTTCGTGTCGCTAGTTAGTGCTTGCCAGTCGTTTATTTGTTTGTGAATAACTTGAGGCTGACTACATCCGCCCTGACTGTATTGATATATTATTAATATACCTGTTTATCCTGTTTTTAGTATTCTTTCATTGACTATTTTGAGTAGAATTTAAACATCTAGTGCGCAGTCGCCACCCAGGTTCGAAACCCAGTTAAAGGCAATTAAAGCCTGCCTTGCTGGCCCTATTACGGTGTCACGACTATATTGACCCCTGGAGTGTCTTTCTTCACTGAGACTGCCCGGAGCAAAAGTGGCCTTTTCCACTATAAACCAAAAGGTGGCGCCCGAGGAAAACCAAGAATCGTGAAAAGCGCCAAAGTTTGATAATAGGGGGAGAAACCCCTTTATATATATATATATATATATATATATATATATATATAGATATATGTGTGTGTGTGGGAAGTATTTGCTGACTAGTTAGGTACAAAACTAGGGATATTGGGGTAAGCACCAATGAAAAAGTAAACACTTAACGGTTTATCCAAGCTTCCGGAAATGTTTATTTCCATCATCAGACTACAATAGATGAAAAAACCAATAGTAATACATATTCAAGTGCGAAACAATATGCTACTTTGTTGAGGTTGGTTTCAATGATGTTAAACATATTCAAATTGATGAAGTTATGAAAAAGAAACTCACATGCTATAATGGTATTTCTCCAAAATTCAATTCTCTACCCAAAATTCATAAGCCCACCCTTTCAGTCAGACCTAGTGGCTTCTATAGGAGCCCTTACTGAAAGGATAGCCTATTTTTTGACAGAAATTTTAACAAACGCATACAACTTTGACAACGAATAGTATATAAAAGACTCGTTTGAAGTCACTGAAAAATTTAATAATTCAGCACTTCCAGACAATTATGTTCTGGCAAGTTTAGATGTCGTCTCCCTTTTAAGCAATGTTCATTTGGATGGTTGTATTAGGGAAATACACAAAATTGGGATCGTATTAGTAATTACTGTACCATTAAGGGAAAGACATTTTTTGAATTGTTGACTTTCCTTTTTGATAATACATATTTTTCTTTCAACAATAAAATTTATAAACAAACCTTTGATACCCCAATGGGTATCCATTCCACCCATTTCAGCAGCGTTCGTCATGGATGAGTTGTTAGACAATTTTATTCCAGTTTTATCTTTCAATCTGAACTTCATAAAAAAATATGTTGATGATATTATATTAGCATTACCGAATGATGGTGTGGATGAGATTCTCGATACTTTCAATAGCTACGATCTTCATATCCAGTTCACAATTGAAACTGAGAACAGCGAAAATTCCGTACCATTTCCAAGGTTATACGGACAACAGAGAACAAGCTACTGGTAGATTGGTATAGGAAACCATGCAGCTCAGGAAGATACCTGAATTACCATTCATATCACAAACAGTCTATAAAAGTGAATTCGGTAAAACAAATGAAATTAAGAACTGAAAATCTCAGATCCTAAATTCCATAAACAGAATTCAAACATTCTCTTTAACCTTTTCTTAGAAAATTCATATCCAAGAACTTTACTCAATAACACTATATATAATACTTCGTCTCACTTAGAAGTACTAGCCTTAAACAGTTATAACTCGAACATTGCCTCAAACAACAAGGAAACTAACAATACGCCTACTCAGCCTTTTTTCACTTCATTACCATATATAAGAGAGATCACTCCTGAACTCTCCAGATTATTTCACAATCCTGAAAAATTTAAAATGTCATATAAAACAGTTCTGACAATCAGGTCAATGTATTCTAAAGTTAAAGATACAACTCCATTACTTTCAATGTCAAACGTAATTTATAGTATTCCTTGTCATGGTTGTAATAAACAATATAGTGGTCAAACGCAAGGATCATTATCGAACAGAATAATTTCTCATAGAAGTGACTGCCGATTGCAACCTGAAAGATGTGCTTTGGCAGAACATGTGAATAAATTTGACCACCAGATGAATTACGATTCAGTGAAAGTGCTAGCGATAGAGTCACATACATCTAAGAGAACATTCTTAGAAATGGCTTTCATTTCCCAAGAAAAGAATTGTATAAATAAAAAAACAGATATCAACCACTTGAGTGAGATTTTCTATATGTATATACATATAAAAAATAAATAACATTAACCATTTGAGCGAGATCTCCTATTCATTGTCTTTAGATATCAATCAAAATTGACAACAATGTAATATAAAATAATAGTTCTTTTTAACACTACCGCCACCTGGTAACATCAGTTGGTACTAATCTAATAGTTTGCACCAATGTAAACTATTTCCAAGTGACACCCGTTAGGGGTCGTTGACTTGAATATAATTGCGAGTTTCATTCCTAACCTGTCAGTTCCACTTGTCACACCATATAGAGTACACATTTATATTTATATAATTTTTAACAACGCTAATGTGGTTGTAGTAACTTTGAACTTCGTTTTATTCCTCGATCTACGTTTTTTTCTTTTTGTATCACTATGTTACCAACCTCAACAAAGTTGTAAGTAGCATATTGTTTCGCACTTGAATATGTATTACTATTGGTTTTTTCATCTATTGTAGTCTCCCTGATGATGGAAGAAATAAACTTTTCCGAAAGCTTGGATAAACTTTTTCATTGGTGCTTACCCCAATATCCCTAGTTTTGTACCTAACTAGTCAGCAAATACTTCCCACACACACATATATATATATATATATATATATATATATATATATATATATATATATATATATATATATATATATATATATATTGTTATGTTATGAAATGTTGTTAAATAATCAAACTTATAATTATCATTATTATTATTAGTTATTTTTATTATCATCGTGAATGCTATAATATTTTACAATTTTCTTTACCTTTTTCACTACTATAGAACCATATACTATGCTCTAGTCGATACATATGTATAAAGAGGGCATACCTGAAGTCGTTCTGGTATCAAAATTACATATCCAAGGATATATCTGTTAAAAATCCACGATTAAACCATATCAAAATTGAAATTTATCGCAAACATTGAATTAAAGTAAGCTCAATGTATAGATAAGTTTTGAACATCCTGTATGACAATGCACATCAACAGAAAACCCACCAATGGGATTCTATAGAGTTTGTGTGGGAAAAGTGATGATATACAATAAAATGTAATGGCAGAAACTGAAAAATTATAATTTTATAAGAATTTGTGAATGGTATGTAAGAGTTAGAATTAGATATCATTCATAAAATCATTAATATTAATCAAAACAGCAAATAATTCGGTAGGAAGTGATACAAACTCGGAAATCCGTGAACAAATAAAAATTTGTGAGTGTTGCTATGGATCAAAATAACAAGCTTTCGAGGGAGATTGGAAAAAGTTCAAAAAGTGAAGCCACGTAGAGAATTTCAAGAGAAACATTATAGATAATACAAGAAAACCCGTTATAAAAAATTCCCGAACAAGAAAAATCCTTGAAAAGCAGAACTGAAGAAGTAAATAGACAATAAAAATTCCACCTACCTGATCTAGAGGATAAATCTTGGAAGGAGTGCATGTGAGCTGTCATTGAGATCTCAGAAATACGTCCACCGGACTGGAAACTTCAATAGAAAGGCAGCAACAACGTATACTAATATCCGAACTCATCAAAGTGCAACTTTCACATTGAACCAATAACTTTTACGTGTCTAAACCACTGGTTATATTGTTTTGTGTTGAACTTTCATAAAATTCCATGCAAAAAGACTGATAATAAGTTCAAACTTTCTACATCAATCTTTCATTGTCACAAACATCCAAACTGCACTATTTTATATCATTGTTTTGCTAGTATAAGGTAGCTATCGCAGAGTAGATTATTCATGAGTTTTGATTTGAATAAAAACCAACAATTTGATTATTCTCTGCAAAACTGGTGTTTATTTTTCAATTTCTAACCTCACTTTTCTCCACTGAACAGCTTTTCTTATCGAATTGTCAGTGCCATAGTAGGAAACACCGATTACAGGAACCGGCTACTGAAAAGGAGTGATTCATGTTCATAGGCGTACCTAACTGAGCTGGGATGAGGTAAAAAAAGGTTGAAAAAGAGGAAGGTAACATAACATAGCCGGTATTTTCTATTTGTTATGATAGGGATTCAGAAATATGATCTATGATATAAATTCTTAAAAATACAAAAAATTTCAAAATCACATAACCAAACCATCATAACAATATAAATATATAAATATATATATATATATAAATATATTTATATATATATATATAAATATATATATATTTATATAAATATATATATATATATATATATGGAATCCAAGAGTAAGAACATTCCTTGAAATGATACATATTAAAAAAGACCCCAATAGCATTAACAATAGAAATGATATCAAAAACTTAATAATGATAACTGATCTTTACATGCTGCAAAAAAAATACAGTCCGGCCCAAATACTAAAACCGTGAATTTGGGCATGTCCGTGAAATTACTAAATCTGGTCAACCTTCATCACCAGAAGACGATCAGCTTAATGTTGTGTTGGCAGTGCATGCAAATCATCACACAACACTCAACCAATTGTCATCTGAATTCAATATGGCAGCGTCTACACTCCACAAAATTCTGAGAAAAGCAAGCACTATCCTTATAAGGTACGCCTCATCAATGAGCTGAATGAAGACGACTCTGATCGGCAAAATCAATTCTGCGAACAACTGCAACATCTATGCAATAATGATAATAATTTTGTAAGAAATATATTTTTTTCTGACGAGGTTACATTTGTTATGAACGGTCTCGTCAATAGGCAAAATTGCCGTTATTGGGCTACCGAAAATCCCCAATGGATGATGGAGTATCACACTTAAAATCCACAGAAAGTGAATGTATGGTGTGGCATAGTCGACGGAAGAATTCTGGGTCTCTATTTCTTTGACGTGAACCTGACTTCTTCGATTCGACCTTATTCCTGCACTAATAGCTTTGTATCCAGATCTAGAGGAACCTGATCTTTCGAGAACGAATTTGTTCTTCCAACAAGATGGTGCATCTCTCCATTATGCAGCAGCTGTCCGCGACTATTAAGATGTGGTGTTTCCGAATCTTTGGATAGGGAGAAGGGAACCGATTGAGTGGCCAGCTAGATCTTCAGATTTGACACCACTTGATTACTTTTTGTGGGGATACTTAAAGAGTAAAGTGTATGTTAATATGCCGGAGAATTTGGAAGATCTAAAAGCATGAATTCGTCACGAGATACAATGTATACCTCCTGACGTTATTGACAATGTTCAAAAAGTATTTATTCATCGTCTTGGCTACTGTCAGATAGCAAACGGTCAGATAGCAATTTGAACATTTAATTTGATCGTTGTTTGAAGCTATCATTGCCATTGAATTTAGTATTTTCATATTTCATAATAGTTTTTCTTATTTTATTTTCATTTCACTCATACTCATAATCACCTTTTCACATTCCGTAATGAAAAATGGAGTAGCCATTAAAAAAATAACGATGACGTCATTTTTCCTAGACGAATAATTCTGTATTTATTAAATTTGAAAGAATGCCCAAATAAAAATAAAATTCGCCGGCTTCGAGCGTTCTTTTCAAAAATTATTCCTTCATTTCTTTACGAATTTATCCACTACTTTACGAGAGCACTGAATTTAACGGACGCACTGTATACAAACCCTATGTGTTTGAACTCAGCTTCCTATGGAGATTCCAAAAATTGAATGATATATAGGGTATTCTATTTGAAAAATTGTCGCGATCGTCATTAGTCAAACGTGGATCATCCTGTATATTTAACTTTCCCTCATAAATGTGGCAAATTGAGACTGAAAATCGACTTGTTTCAGGAGATTCCTCAGAAATGGATATATGGCTGAATATGAATTTATTCAGTACTTTACGAAATCACTGAATATGTATATATAAGTATTGAATGAATGTGGTTTTTTGTGGAGGAACAACGTTTCTTGACATGATTTTTGGGTAACCTTCCACAGTCTGAAAATGAAAATATAATCAGGAAAATCTATACAAGTGTAGAAAGGGCAAACTGATTAGTTCACCCCGATAAGTTATTGCGTTCACCAAATTATATTTCCTATGGAAAAATGATTCAATTTGTCAATAACTTGCCGTTTTCTGGATTTGCCTATCAAAAAAAATTTTTTAAAAATTCAAAAGATACTTCTCTATATAGTTTTTGCTTTGACGTTTCGGGGACTATATCTGCCCCCGTTCTCAAATTCTGTTGAAATGGATCATACATGGTTACCTCTACTCAGAGAGGAAGTGAGATATGGTAGAATGCTAATAAACTGATCCGAACAACACCCCATATATGAAATGAGCAATACGTCAATCTCAAACTTTTTTGGCAGATCTCAATTGACATCCGTCAGTTGAAAAAGCAAAAAAGACTCTGCGAGCAAAAATCCAAATTATAAAACAATTAAAGGAGATTTAGAAGATTTTGAGAACGGGGGCAGATATAGTCCCCGAAACGTCAAAGCAAAACTATATAGACATCCGTCTATAGAGAAGTATCTTTTGAATTTTTAAAAAAATTTTTGATAGGCAAATCCAGAAAACGGCAAGTTATTGACAAATTGAATCATTTTTCCATAGGAAATATAATTTGGTGAACGCAATAACTTATCGGGGTGAACTAATCAGTTTGCCCTTTCTACACTTGTATAGATTTTCCTGATTATATTTTCATTTTCAGACTGTGGAAGGTTACCCAAAAATCATGTCAAGAAATGTATATATACATACATATATATATATATATATATATATATATATATATGATATATATATATATATATATATATATGTATATATATATATTTATATATTATATATATATTTATATATATATATATATATGTATATGTATGTATATATATATTAAGACAGTTTCTCTATTTGCTGTCAGCGTTCTTGGTCCTCAAAAGGTCCAATTTCATGACGTTTCTAGAATTCACTTTTGCTATCGACAATCGAATTACTAGACATCACCTGAAGGTGGCAAATGTGAATATACCGAAACGTCGTGAAATCGGACGTTTTGAGGACCAAGAACACAGAACGCGAACAGAAACATTATACCAGCGCAAATCTACGGAGGAATATATATATATATATATATACAGTGTGTCTCACTTCTCATGGAAACACCCCCGTATTTTCCGTAATTATTGGAGTGAAATTCTGAAATCACCACGAACGTTTACGTCTTACGGATTCGTGATCAGGACATCAACTTTAGTAACAATCCATATTTTTGCTGAATAATTTTTAGTTCTGAAAAATCCGAATTTGTCTCACTTCTCATGGAAACACCCCCGTGTCTTCGGTAATTATTGGAGTAGAATTCTGAAAATATCACAATCGTTAGATTTACCAAAAATGAGTCTCTTCTTGGGTTAACTTGAGTGATATATACTGCGCGCCAGAGGCGATGGATATACCGATTTTTGCGAAAAATAATACTGGGGTGCAAGATAGGCTCAACATTTTTACGGATTCTAGATCAGGACATCAACTGTAGTGGAAATACATATTTTCGCTGAAAAGTTTTCTGTTCCGAAAAATCCGAATTTGTCTCACTTCTCATGGAAACACACCAGTATCTTCCGTAATTATTGGAGTAGAATTCTGAAATTTCTACGATCGTTAGATATAGCGAAATTAGGTCTGAATTTCTTCTGGAGTTAACCTGAGTGACATACACTGCGCGCCAGGGGCAATGGACATACCGATTTTTGTGAAAAATGATATTAGGGGGCAAGATAGGCTCAAAATTCTTGCGGATTCGTGATCGGGCCATCAATTTCAATAACAATCCATATTTTAGCTGAAAAATTTTCAGTTCGGGCCATCAATATATTGACGAAGATTTGCTCTCTCGGTATATAGATCTGACATTCAGAATCTCTCCAATTTCGAATCGATGTTATCATGAAATAGACAAAGAATTTCAGAACTCAAATTTCCAGCGGAATATGTTTGTTACTGAAGTTGATGTCGATCAGAACGTAAACTTTAGCTATCTTCCTCCATATTTCGCAAAATCGATATTCATCGCGGGATATGTCCCAGCTACATCGAGGAGATCAGCAAATATGGATTTACTGAATCTAGGGATCAGAACCGTGAGAATTTGACATTTCCCATATTATTTTGCAAAATTGGTATATATCGTAAGACTCATCCGTATAACGTCGTATTTAAAATCACTACGAAGATACGATTTCATGAAATAACTTATTATATATATGATGTATATATATATATATATATTTTATATATATATATATATATATATAATATATAATATATATATATATATATATATATATATATATATATATATATATATATATATATATATATATATCTATATATATATTCTTCAATTTCTCGGAATCAAGGTCTGATTCAGTCAATTCATATAATTTCTCTCAACTACATGACATGGTTTTTGTCATCATCAGTAAAAATATGGAGTTTGAGACATATTCAACTTAACACAATATTGAAATGTATGTACTAAAATAATTCTTTGAAAATATATAGTTCGAAATATAACACGTTATTTAACTCAATATAAAAATATCTGTAACATTTATGAATATTCACTTACAAATTATTTTATTTGAATTCTGCGTTCGCATCGTACGAACGTTATTGTAGGAGTGTGACTGCGACGAAGTTATCGGGATGGTTTGTTTATCTTTCATGTATTTCTACCCTCTTCATAAGTACATGGGATTGTTTATATTGAGTTCTAGTATATGGGCCGGACTGTATTTTTTGGCAGCATGTGAAGATCAGTTATCATTATTATTACTACAAACAAAGTTACAAAAGGTTGTTATTAATCTGGCTTAAGTTTTTTATATCATTTCTATTGTTGATGCTATTGGGGTCTTTTTTAATATGTATCATTTCAAGGAATGTTCTTACTCTTGGATTCCATATATATATATATATATATATATATATATATATATATATATTCAATTGAATCCTTGGTTGCCATTAGGAAATCCTGTGGGTCACCTGCGTATGCCCTAGTGGACATTCTTGCACTATGTGAGACAGTCTTCTCTCATACCACAATCGCAGGCCTCAAGGGTTAAGTTATCATCTATTGAAGAGTGGGAAACCTTCGGTTGTTTAATGCGGTTAAGGGTTGACCAGATCTCGCGAGGAAGGTCAAATCCTTCTGGTTTGCTGGAGATGCATGGCATGCTGTAGTAACTGGGTGCTATACTACTTTCCCATTCTTCTTTCCATCGAGCATTTACGTCAAAGTTAGATTGGTGAAGCGCCTGTATCCATATATATATATATATATATATATATATATATATATATATATATATATATATATATATATATATTATATATATATATATATATATATATATATATATATATATATATGATAGGTTGGTTATATGATTTTAAAATTTTTGTATTTTTAAGAATTTATTTCATAGATTATATTTCTGAATCCCTATCATAACAAATAAAAAATACCGGCTATGTTATGTTACCTTTCTCTTTTTCAACCTTTTTTTACCTTATCCCAGCTCAGTTACCGTACTGAAATTGAATGTTCTCTACATTAGTGCTACATGTCTATGAAAAACAATGCTTTCTCTTAACCTCAATTTTCGTAATTAAAAAATAATTTTTGTTCATTATCAATTGTACTGTAATATAACAATTGTAGAGTTCCTGAATAAGAGCCAATTAAGACTCGAAAGCTTATATATATATATATATATATATATATATATATAGTTATTACAAATTCACCTTAAAATTATAATTGATTTGATCGAAAATATGAACAGGATGTGGATGTGGAATCATCTGCGACTGAGGTATTCATGTTGAAAAGGGTACTCACCAGAAATCATTTGTAACATGGACGCAAGCAAGGCATCGCATTCACTAGGTCTTCAATACATTTTTGTCGACGAGAATCTATTTGACGCTTCCACGATCAACAGGAAGACCGGAAGAAATGGAAAACACATTTTCTAGAAGCAAAAATGTTGGAAACATTTTTTTTGGAGTGATACTTTGAAATTAGTGTTTTTTGACATTTAAACCTGTTTTTTGACATTCATGTTCAAAAGGGAAACATTTGCCATTGAATCTTTATAATAAAAATGAATCTCGATTCTTTGTAAGCTCAAAACGTAAGAACGGCTGGACCGATTTGGCTAATTTGTTTTTAAACTTCGTAAAAATAAACATTTGGGAAAATTGGGTATATAAGAAATTTGGCGAAGAAAAAATTAATTAATGAGTGATTTATCACCAAAGAGGAAATAGCACAGCGGTTACACTGTTGCCTACCAAGCAGAAGGCCACAGGAACGAATCTCGGTCAGGGTAACATTTATTTTTCTTTATAAAAACAACGGTTGGACCGATTTGCCTAATTATTTTTTTTCAATGTTCGTACTACTCTGAATAATGTTTTTAGGGAATGAAAGGATTTTTAGAAAAGTTATTGGAAAGCTCATATCTTGAGAACGGTCGACCGATTTGGCTCATTTTTTCGGGATGACGGAAAAACGAGAACAGGAAAATGGAAAAACGAGAAAACGGGATAACGGGAAAATGGGACAACAGAAGGATGCGATAACGGGGTGACAGGAAAACGGGATAACTGAATAATGGGATAACGGATGACGGGAGAAAGCGATAACGGGATAACGGCAAAACGGGATAATGGGAAAACGGGATAACTGGAAAATGGGAAACCTTGGTAACGGGAAAACGAAAAAATGGGATTAAGGGAAAACGGGATAACGGGAAGCGGGAAGAGTCAAAGGCATAACCTAGATGGAATAACACAAAAAACATAGGAAAAAATAAATTCTACGCAGACGAGAGTTTTCAGAATATAGAAATTTGGACAGGAAATTGGGTCAGCTAGTATTGAATAGAAATATTTTTCTTTGAATTCAAAAATTAAAGATTAAAATGAAGTTTTTTTATTCACAAATATAACTTATTTTTTATCGTGGATTTTTCAGTTCGCAGAAGAATCTTTGTATTCAATATTCAATGGAGAATATTTTCCTTTTCAATTGAAATTAGAATTTTTAGATTAGGGTTTAATTTCAGAGTTTGTAAAAGAGAACATAACATAATAACATAACAGAAATATATTAAGATCGAAAAATAATCAATTTTTGATCAGCTAAGATATTCTTTTGGGTCGTACAAACATTTTACAGAAATATTTTTTCTAGCTCATTTTTTTAGGACTAACGTCTTCAACTGATTTGGCAGCAAGATAACGAGGTGAATACCATCCCACTTCGAAGATTTTTGATAAAACGTGTATGATTACAGTTCGCTCGAAATATTTTATGTTGATTTCGTATATTATTCTGGTATATCTGGGAATGTGTTGTGTATTTTTTGCATTTTTATGTATGTAAATCAGAAGCTTGAAGAGGTATATACCAGTGGTGGTCAAAATACATTTTTTTTGAAAAGTTTGTCGAAAATAACTCGTATTATTCTTTTTTGTAATCTGAAGGCTCGAGACCATTCAGTGGCTTGTCCCCAGGAGATGATATCATAACTCAATGTTAAGTACACCATAGCGTAGTGAACATTCATAAGTAAATGTATATTTAGAATTCCTTTCAATAAGAAAATAGCGATCTACTAATTTTTCAACATATCGCCTCAATTTCCACTATCATCAATCAATTTCCACCATCTTCTGACGTTCTTTTGTGAATGATAACAACCATTAACGTTTCTCCTAATACAAAGGGAATTTGTTTTCAGAATTTCAAAATTAAGGGTGTCAAATGCTCTGGATAAATCAAAAGAATGTTAAAAAAAGTTTAAGACAATCTTTTATACGAATGCACTAAAAAGAGAAAAATAATCTGCTACTCACAAAATAACCTAGGTCAAACAATTAAAGATTTTTTTTGCCTTTTTAGAGCAATTGCATAAAACCTTGTCTTAATTTGTTTTATCAATTTTTGTTAATTTTTTTTATTCATTCATGGAATCCGTTATTGAATTCTGACAAAAAGTTATGATCTCCAACCCCAAAAAACCCACATCTTGAATTGACAAACAAATCATGATCTCCGACCCATACCAATTTTGCCATATTGGAGCCGCCATTTTGTTTTTTCTCTAGCAATGTCACCGGAATTATGAACACCTATTCACGTTAACTAGAAGTGGGCCAAAATTCTCTTGCAAGATTTAAACTGAACATACCTACATACCTACATACATACATAAAAACATACATACCAATGTGAAGTTAAATAAAAGCTTGTAAAAATATCCTTACGATTTGGTCGTCAATGTACTGAACAAGATCAAGAGTCGCAGTTTCAGTGCATAAACCTTCAAGGAAACCATATTGACATTTTGTCAACAGTTAATTCAACAGATTAGCGATATGAAATGATGGGAAATCACAGCATTCTTTCAAAAAAAATATTCCTACTTCATCTATGTTGACTGATTTTTATTTTTAATTTGAAGAATGATATTTTTTTTTTCATTATCGAACTTACTTGTAAAAAAAAGAAAACACCACACGTCGCTCGTTTTCTTCGTGGAATTTTAGTCGAAATAAAAAACATTATATAATATTATTAGGCCCGGTATTTTCACCTACGGTTATACTAGGAATAAATTAACCAATGGTTAGAATGTGCTCTTGCTTTTCAATAAACGTTTTTAAAAGCATATTCTAACTGTTGGTTAATTTATTCCTTATATAACTGGAGGTGAAAATACCGGGCCTTTAGTAGAGCTGTAAATTGTGTGGTATTACTATTTTATTAGCTTAAACCTCGTACCATGAAGGAACTTTGAAAATAAAAATTGAATCAGGAAAAAATATAAAAAACTTCATTTCGTCCCTAACTGAACCTCAATCCCAAGAAACCTACAAATCAAATATGATACATCAGGTTCAAGAAATATATATATATATATATATATATATATATATATATATATATATATATATATATATATATATATATATATATATATATAATTTGTGTTATCTTCTTGGGGTTCAGAAAAAAAATTTGGTACAATTTTTTTTCCTTGCGTTTGTGTTTGTGTTTTTTAATTTCCGATGTTTCGATGGGGGATCCCTCATCTTATTCATGGAAAACATTATACGGTGCATGAAAAATTACATTGGAGCTGAAACATGAGTTCGGCAGAGCTCTTGTTTTTGGTTATCGTTTGGCCATAGTGTGGCAGGCTTACGGTCATAGTGTGGCAGGTTACGATCATTTGTCTTTATTTTGAACTCGAAAAGCAACGAGTTGTGCAGGGCTCTGCCCTTGATTGTATTTTGGTTTAATTTTCGCATTCGAAATATTTCTTTGTGACGTGCGATACGGTTGGTGGCGTGTTTTCTTTTTTTTACAAGTAAGTTCAATAATGAAAAAAAATATCATTCTTCAAATGAGAAATAAAAATCAGTCAGCATAGATGAAGTAGGAATATCTTTTTTGAAAGAATGCTGTGATTTCCCATCATCTCATATCGCTAATCTGTTGAATCAACTGTTGACAAAATGTCAATATGGTTTCCGTGAAGGTTTATGTACTGAAACTGCGACTCTTGATCTTGTTCAGTACATTACGACCAAATCGTAAGGATATTTTTACAAGCTTGTATTTAACTTCACATTGGTATGTATGTTTGTATGTATGTATGTATGTAGGTATGTTCAGTTTAAATCTTGCAAGATAATTTTGGCCCACTTCTAGTTAACGTGAATAGGTGCTCATAATTCCGGTGACATTGCTAGGGAAAAAACAAAATGGCGGCTCCAATATGGCAAAATTGGTATAGTTCGGAGATCATGATATGTTTGTCAATTCCAGATGTGGGTTTTTTGGGGTTGGAGATTAGAATTTTTTGTCAGAATTCAATAAAATGACTGATTCCATGAATGAATAAAAAAAATTAACAAAAATTAATGAAACAAATTAAGACAAGCTTTTATACAATTGCTCTGAAAAGGAAAAAAATGTCTTTAATTGTTAGAATATGCTTTTGCTGAACGTTTATTGATAAGCAAGAGCACATTCTAACCATTGGTTAATTTATTCCTAGTATAACCGTAGGTGAAAATACCGGGCCTGATAATATTATTTAATGTTCCTTATTTCGACTAAAATTCTACGAAGAAGACGACCCCCCCTCGTCGAAGCGTTGAAAATAAAAATAGAATCAGGAAAAAGTAGATAAAAAACTTCATTTCGTCCATAACTGAACCTCAATCCCAAGAAACCCACAAACCAAATAAATATATATATATATATATATATTGTTATGTTATGTTATGGTATGTTATGTTTGTTTCCAATTATTTTCATTGATTCAATTTTTATGATTTTGTAACAAATAACTAAAAAAATTCCGGCTATGACAATTTTACCATTTTTCACCGTACATCCACTATCCTTTTTTGCCTTTTTCAGCTCAGCCAGTACGCCAATGTAGAGATGATTCTCTTAATCTCAAGAGGGTTGCAGCAGCGCCATCTACTTGTTGTCAATATACTGTTTATGTTAGAAATATAGATTGTAATGTGATCAAATAATAAATAATCAGTCCAGAGAAATTGTAAGATAGTTGTTTTTTTTTATTCAAAAATTACTTAACCTTGAGAGTATCTAGAGTTTTTTTGGGTCCCTCTTCCCCTTTCCAGTGGGGATATGACATTTAAATTTGTATTTTACTTTTTGTTGACTGGATATTTTTGAGAAAATGTATTTTTGGAATTAATGGAAGTTAGTAGGAACACTAAACTAGTTTTTGGATTATTATAGACAATATAATAATGCACCACCATGTTTTTTTTCTGGTTTGGTGGTGATTTTTGGAATATTTTCGGTCGTTTTCGACTGTTCTCACCGAAAAAAGTTCTCCAGTGGGAAGGTATTGAAAAAAACACGAACCTCTTTTCCTTTATCCTATGGATTCAAAGATATTTTATCATATTTATTTTTATCTTGATTTCTATTTACTCTTGAGTTCTGAGTATTCCGATGGACACAATATGGATCAAATATATTTTTTCAGTACACAAACAATTCTGAGACTCGGTAAAAAGACTATTAGAAATTTTCCACACTTCTTACACAGAAGAGTTTTTGAAAAAAAATTACACTGAAACTTCATTCGAATATGTATATATAATTTTATATATTTATTTTTTATTTATATGTATATGTAATTTGAAAAATAAATTCGTGATGCGATCACCTTTCTACCTATCATATGTCAAGTTTTTCTTCATGTTTTTTATTTAATTGGTGTCTATGAACATTTTCAAGCGTAGTGGGCATTCAATTCCATCCATACATATTTTTAAATATACAATTTTTTACAATCGGTGTCACTGGATTCAATACAGTTTTATGGGATATGGAACCTTATTGAGATACTATTGTGAGTAAGGCTAATGAAATTAAGGGTATTCTAAGGGAACATGTGATAATTCCACTCCATATTAATAAATAGGAAATGAGTAGGTATATCATTACATCATAATAAATACCAGAAATGACATTAGCTGATAAAAACCAGGCACATAACGAATCTAACCTTCTCATTCCATACATATACCAGTTCGAGGGGCTGCAGACCGGAACGTCAGTTTCCAAGAACAGGAGAGTGATCCAAAACACTGAACTTTTGCATTTCAAGAAACCACAGGTACATTATAACCATTAAAGTTACAAAGCTCAGTGCATTTAAAAAAATAAACCTTTTAAGAACTCCTTCGATGAAAAACTTTCATAAATTGGTACATAGACTTGGAATTATTTATCTAAAAACAACATAACCTACACTTTTTTTATTATCACATAATTGCACTTTTCATGTATATTTTGCTATGAAACAACTAATTTGATTAATTATTGCAGAATAGGTAACAGTAAGTCTTCCTGAATAAAGGAAATTATTATTTTGATGAATTTTGACTTATTTTCAATAATTGATCAAAACAGTTTGCCATTTTTCTGAAACTTACATGAAGAACTACCAAAGGCCTCCATAGTTGAACTTACTCCTGAGATTCCATAGGCGTACCGATTGAGTTAACTGAGGTAAAGAAAGTAAGGTAAAAGAGTCAAATGAGAAAAGGTAAAATACATAGCAGGGCATTTGAAATATTTATATGGGTATTTATTTATGAACATATTAAATTAAATTCAAAGGGCAACTAGCTGAAGGATTTGAAAATAGTAAAAAAATATTTTTTATTGTGAAAATAATAAAATAAAACAAACCGCAATCACCTCACCATAACAATATATATATATATATATATATATATATATATATATATATATATATATAGTTATGATACTAATACATTGCATAAATACCTGCTAATGATTTTTTTTATATTTTTCTGTTTATTTTGCATCTTTGGAACCTTGGCCATATTCTAGTCAACGCAGATGATCCAAAAGGGTGGCAGTAGAGTTGTTCTATAATCATAATTATGTTTCGATCAATTCATTCAATATGCTCAACCTACAAAAGTATAGAATTGAAAATTTAGAGATAGAATTCAACTAAACATCATATTTATATGCAGGAACATCCTCTTCACAAAATGAGAACCAAAGAGCAAATATGACAGGAAAATGTCAAAGATGTCTAGAAATGGACAAAATAATCAAATTGGGAACAGAAAAATGCTAAAGATTAATTTTGAGAAACTTTGCATAAATAATAGAATGTACCTAGGGAATATAAGTATAAGAACGGTATGTGAATTCAGCTCCTGCTAAAAATCGGATTATAGTTGGGTCTCATACTAGTGTTTGAAAAAAATGTTATACCAAAGTGAAGGTGTGGTGCCCAGGAGTACATTGATATAGTTCGTTATGTTTGGTAATGGCCCATTTCTATGCAATAACGATATCTAAATTATCAATTGCAATCAACAGACAATAAAAACAACACTTTTCACAGTCGAGGCTTGCGAGTAAAAAACAAAGACACGAATAGACCTCCTTTAAACGTGGGAGTAGCTAAGTGACCACCTCTGAGTGATAGTAATTTGACTATGTCAAAAGGAATGGATAAGCAGATTAGTAACTACCAAATATACGAGCTACCAAAGGATACTAAACTAAAAACTGAAATAGCAGCTGAAGAACTTAAAAATGAGGTGCGCTCAATACGAACTGAAATCCTAGAAGAACTTCAGAGTATGAAAAACGAAAATCTACTTCTCCGAGAAGAAAATAAAACATTAAAAGGAAGACTAATCAATATTGAACGTAAAATAAAAAAATTCAATTCAGTATTCTATGGCATAAGGGAAAATTAAAATGATATTGATGATATAAATACTTTCACGAGCGTATTGGAAAATAATCTAAATTCAAAAATAAACGTCAACGAACTGAGAGATATCTACCGTATTGGCAAAAGAAACAATAATACGAAACGCCCTCTCCTGGTAGAACTACTTAGATATAAATTGAAATCTGAAATATTAGCGAAGGCAAGTAAGTTCAAAGGAACCGGGATTTTTGTCTCAGAAGACTACACGCCTGAAGACTATGCTGAATTAAAGAAATTGAGATTCTACCTGAAGAAGGCTAGAGGCAATGGCAAAGTAGCTTTTATAAAGAAGAAAACATTAGTGATTGATGGTGTGCCCTACACAATAGAAAATCTAGGAGAAGAAGAGGACAGTAGTGAAGAGGACATAAGCGAGGAGGACATAAGCGAGGAGGACATAAGCGAAGAAAATAATAAGGCAAAAAATAGTAAGGAAGAAAGTAACATTAAGAACAGTGCGGATACCAATGAGGGGAAAAATCTAAAAACTGTCCACACCAAGAGAATTACCAGACTAAATAGTAACAGCAAAACTGGAGATGGATCCATTCATAAGTGACTATAATTATGATGGGTTTCCTACTGAAGGCTTGAGCAATATAGCTTAGTATAATATTGAACATAAAAATACATTTAAAAATTTCACCAAAATATTAGAAGTATATAAAAAATTTGGATAATCTAATTGTTACACTGAATTCCTTTAGCGAACCTTTTGACTGTATTGTACTCACTGAAACTAGAAACGATTTCGATCCCAATCTTTGTGTCTTAGATGGGTATGAACTGATCTTTAATTTTGGATAAATTAATAAATGTGATGGAACAGTGATTTACGTGAGAAATTATCTAAATTACACTTCTGAAATCGTTGAAATCAATGAAGAAATCATTTTTTGAAATTGTCTCCCATTTGCATTCGACAAGAGCTGAAGAAAATAATAAATTTCAATCAAAAAAGCAGTCAAATTATTTTTGTTCACGAATGACAGAAATTTAATATCTTTTTTTTGAGCTTTCAGAATAGAATATTTTCCATTTTATTCTCTATTATTATATTCCTTATAGTGCATATCGTATGTTAGTTAGTTACTGACCATTTCTATAGAATTTTACCACATTCAAATTCAAATTCATACACTATTCTATATATCTTATAGCAATTAAGAACTAGATTATATTATTCGGTAGCGTCTGCTACCACTGTAACCACGGACAGCCTTTAGGCTTTGTGTTTTTTTTTTAGTTTATTTGCAGACTGCAGAATATTGTATCTGGAGTACTATTGTAAAATTGTGAATTTTGTACATTCTGTATTTCAGTGAATAAACATTATTATTATTATTATTATACAAAACAAATATGTGAATAATATATGTACAATAAGTTAGAAAGTGGAATAATGTGTTTAGAAAAAAGTGATAATAAAAAAATCCAAGCCAGAAGAAACAAACAGGGATGGTAACCAGGAGAGCAAAAAAGAATAAATAGAAGAAAAAAAACGACACGAAGGTTTTTTTCTTCTATGATTACAAGTAAAAGGGGTTCAAATTGAATAAATAACATATATAAGAAACAATAATCCATAAAAGATAATCAAGATCAAATTAAGGAACAAAAATCAAACTAGAAACTACTTGCCTAGAATTTGAGGTTAGATTGCCAACATGGACATCACCAGGAGTAAAGCAAGATATTCACTAGAACGATCCACTGAACATCCCCGGAATCAAGAGAGTGAGAAGCATAAACATAACAGGTACTTCTCTTTAAAAAACTTAACAAAGTGCTGACATTCCTCAGTCAAATATTTTTATATTCATTCGTAATAATACGTATCTTATGGTCACAATTTTTTTCTTCCAATTTATGATAAGAACTTGGAATAATAACCTACAAATAGTTGTTTCTGGAATATATCGAGATTTGCGCATTACCAAGCAATTCATTTTAATGTTGATTGGTTGGATATTATAATTAATATAAGTCAGTTATCTTTCAGAGATTGGCAGGTTGAGTAATTTTTGAATAAAAAAACAACTATCTAACAATTTCTCTGGACTGATTATTTATTATTTGATCACATTACAATCTATATTTCAACATAAACAGTATATTGACAACAAGAGATGGCGCTGCTGCAACCCTCTTGAGATTAGAGAATCATCTCTACATTGGCGTACTGGCTGAGCTGAAAAAGGCCAAAAAGGATAGTGGATGTACGGTGAAAAATGGTAAAATTGTCATAGCCGGAATTTTTTTAGTCATGATTGGTATTTGTTACAAAATCATAAAAATTGAATAAATGAAAATAATTGGAAACAAACATAACATACCATAACATAACAATATATATATATATATATGTTAATATATATATATATATATATATATATTTAATTTTTTTCTTCCAATTTATGATAAGAACTTAGAATAACCTACAAATAGTTGTTTCTGGAATATATCGAGATTTGCGCATGACCAAGCAATTCATTTTGATGTTGATTGGTTGGATATTATAATTGATATAAGTCAGTTATCTTTCAGAGATTGGCAGGTTGAGTAATTTTTGAATGAAAAACACAACTATCTAACAATTTCTCTGGACTGATTATTTATTATTTGATCACATTACAATCTATATTTTCAACATGAACAGTATATTGACAACAAGTAGATGGCGCTGCTGCAACCCTCTTGAGATTAAGAGAATCATCTCTACATTGGCGTACTGGCTGAGCTGAAAAGGGCAAAAAAGGATAGTGGATGTACGGTGAAAAATGGTAAAATTGTCATAGCCGGAATTTTTTCAGTTATGATTGGTATTTGTTACAAAATAATAAAAATTGAATAAATGAAAATAATTGGAAACAAACATAACATACCATAACATAACAATATTTTCATTTATTCAATTTTTATGATTTTGTAACAAATACCAATCATAACTAAAAAATTCCAGCTATGACAATTTTACCATTTTTCACCGTACATCCACTATCCTTTATTGCCTTTTTTAGCTCAGCCAGTACGCCAATGAAGAGATGATTCTCTTAATCTCAGGAGGGTTGCAGCAGCGCCATCTACTTGTTGTCAATATACTGTTTATGTTAGAAATATAGATTGTAATGTGATCAAATAATAAATAATCAGTCCAGAGAAATTGTTAGATAGTTGTTTTTTTTTATTCAAAAATTACTTAACCTGCCAATCTCTGAAAGATAACTGACTCATATTAATTATAATATCCAACCAATCAACATTAAAATGAATTGCTTGGTCATGCGCAAATCTCGATATATTCCAGAAAAACTATTTGTAGGTTATTCTAAGTTCTTATCATAAATTGGAAGAAAAAAATTGTGACCATAAGATACGTATTATTGAGAATGAATATAAAAATATTTGACTGAGGAATGTCTGCACTTTGTTAAGTTTTTTAAAGAAAAGTACCTGTTATGTTTATGCTTCTCACTCTCTTGATTCCGGGGATGTTCAGTGGATCGTTCTAGTGAATATCTTGCTTTACTCCTGGTGATGTCCATGTTGGCAATCTAACCTCAAATTCTAGGCAAGTAGTTTCTAGTTTGATTTTTGTTCCTTAATTTGATCTTGATTATCTTTTATGGATTATTGTTTCTTATATATGTTATTTATTCAATTTGAACCCCTTTTTACTTGTAATTCTTATCATAGAAGAAAAAAACCTTCGTGTCGTTTTTTTTCTTCTATTTATTCTTTTTTGCTCTCCTGGTTACCATCCCTGTTTGTTTCTTCTGTCTTGGATTTTTTTATTATCACTGTTTTTTAACACATTATTCCACTTTCTAACTTATTGTACATATATTATTCACATATTTGTTTTGTATAATAATAATAATAATAATAATGTTTATTCACTGAAATACATAATGTACAAAATTCACAATTTTACAATAGTACTCCAGATACAATATTCTGCAGTCTGCAAATAAACTAAAAAAAAAAACCACAAAGCCTAAAGGCTGTCCGTGGTTACAGTGGTAGCAGACGCTACCGAATAATATAATCTCCATTCTCCATTCGGATTTCCGGGCGAGAGGTACTCGAGGGGACTCAACATTAAAGATCAATTTTTGCAACATCCGCGGACTCAACAAGAACATCAATGACGTCCACCATCACCTACAGACGAAAAAACCGGATATTCTGGCTCTAACGGAAACACAAGTGAACTCGTCCACCAACAAGGTCCATATGCTTTGTCCTGGTTACGAACTCCATTCTCGATTCAGGTTCAAAGGTGGAGTCTGCCTTTACGCTAAGGCTAACCTTTCATGCCAGCGTGAAGAGAGTTTGGAACCGAAAGACTTTGATGTGATGTGGTTCAAGCTATCTGATACCAAACTGACTAAGTTCCTCTGCTGCCTTTACCTTTCACCTAACGAACCTTCATATAAGACCTCTTTGAGTTTTTATCACTCAAACTGGACTACATTCAGGAGAACCATCCAACAGCTGAAACCATAATCATGGGAGACTTTAATGTACATAACGCAGCCTGGCTCAAATTCTCTAACAGAACAGATGATGCGGGTCGTCAAGCCGAGGCCTTCGCCATCACTCATGGTCTAGAACAACTGGTCGAGCTACCAACCCGCATCCCTGATGTCCACAACCAGTCTGCCAATACACTAGATCTTTTCCTCACCACCAATCCTGACCCGTATATAATAGAAGTTTGTGCCCCACTTGGAAACTCTGATCACACCCTCATCTCCACAACATGCTCTTTCCATTTACCATCGAGCTGCACAATACCACCCCGTCTCATGTGGCATTACAATTCGGCCGACTGGGAAGGTCTTCGTATGTTTTTCTCAGCGTTTCCATGAAGGGGTTTGTTTCTCTTCAGTAGATCCATCACGATGTGCTGAGACAATTTCTGAAATCATCATGTTGGGGATGCAAACCTACATACCGAATACCGAAAGAAGAACATCATCCGATAAGACCTGGTTTAACAGAAACTGCTCTAGAGCTGTGGCTTCCAAACAGGCAGCATACCATCGATGGCTAAAAAATCCGGGCCCTGAGACCAGAGCAGCATATGTCGAGGCTAGAGGCATATGCAAAGAGACAATAGAATGCTCAAAAGATGCCCACAATGCCAAAATAAGATCAAAACTTGCTGAATGTCCTAACGGATCCCGTTCATTTTGGTCTTTCGCCAAAGCTGTGGGAAGAAACTTCCAGCTCATTTCCTCCTCTAACCAAAGAAGATGGAACACTAGCAACGACTGCCCAGGAAAAAGCCAATATCTTTGCGCACCTATTTGCTGGAAATTCCACTCTGGATTCATCGGGAAAACAACCCCTGAACATTACACCTATTGACAGTCACATGCCCGAGATCACCTTTCGCCAACGTACTATCAGAAAGATTTCGCTGGGTCTCAACATCAACAAAGCCTGTGAATCTGACGGAATCCCGCCGATTGTTCTCAAGAAATGTGCCCCCGAACTAACACCTGTTCTTTGCAAGTTGTTCAACCACTCTTACAATTTCGGGGTATTTCCGTCCAATTGGAAAATTGCAAGAGTACAGCCAGTCCCTTAAGAAGGCAAAAAGGCCCTACCTAGCAACTACAGACCTATCGCACTGCTATCTATTATTTCAAAGGTCATGGAAAAAGCCATCAACATCGAGCTCATGAAATATCTGGAAGACTCAGGAATTGTCAACGATAGGCAATATGGCTTCCGCCATCAGAGATCAACTGGTGACCCGCTCGCTTACGTCTCACATATATGGCAGCTATCTATTGAAAAGTATGGAGAAACTTCAGCTGTGGCATTAGATATCTCCAAGGCGTTCGATCGAGTTTGGCACCAGGGACTCCTCGCCAAGCTTCCGTCTTATGGCTTGCTCCCTCAGCTGTATTCTATGCTTGCTAGTTTTCTCTCAAACAGGTCTCTCCATGTAGTGGTCGATGGAGTTTCATCTGACACTCTACTCATAAATGCTGGTGTTCCGCAAGGATCTATTCTCGCACCAACACTATTTCTACTTCACATCAACGACCTGTTGAAAGCAACTTCATGTCCAGTACACAGCTTTGCCGATGATAGTACCTTCCATACCGCTTTCTCTTCCAGGGCCCCTATATCAGCCCGTGAAACCAGAAATGAACGAGGAAGAAATGTTAATGATATAAATATGGACTTAGCAACAATTCTCGAGTGGGGATCTAATAACTTGGTAGAATTCAATGCAAACAAAACACAAGCATGTCTTTTCTCTAGAAAAGTCGATCTCACTGTGCCTAACATAACTTTGTCAGGAGTAACCATCCTGAAGTCATCCATATCGATGCTTGGTATTACTATCAGCAATAACCTTTCCTGGGAAAATCACGTGAGGTCCATTGCCAAAGTGCATCCCAAAACTTGGTTTTGTTTCGTGCCAAGAGCTATTTCACCCCCACCCAGCTGCTTATGATCTATAAGGCACAGATCCGACCTGTCCTGGAATACTGTTCCCATATTTGGAGCGCGGCACCTAAACATATCCTGAGGCTATTGGATTCTGTCCAAAAAAGGGCAATTCGTCTCGTCGATGATGCCTCGCTTACAAACTCGCTCACTTGTCTAGAACACCGTAGAAAAGTTGGCGATTTGTCTCTATTTTATAGATATTTTCAAGGGCGATGCTCTTCTGAAATATCAACAATCGTTCCTGCTTTGGCAGTCTCTTCGAGACTAACCCGTCAAGTTCAGTCATCACACCCCTTCTTGGTCACTTTGGAGACCTGCAGAACATCACTTTCCAAAGACTCGTTCATCCAACGAACAGCGAGGCTTTGGAACTCATTGCCTAGGGAGGTGTTCCCCGAGGCATACAACCTCCAGAAATTTAAGAAGAACACCAACTCCTACCTTCTTTCCCTTGGTTCCCACGATGTTCTCTGAACATTACAGGATATCCCTTTTCGTGGGAACCAGAACATAAAAAAAAAATCTAGTTCTTAATTGCCATAAGATATATAGAATAGTGTATGAATTTGAATTTGAATGTGGTAAAATTCTATAGAAATGGTCAGTAACTAACTAACATACGTATGCACTATAAGGAAGATAATAATAGAGAATGGAATGGAAAATATTCTATTCTGAAAGCTCAAAAAAAAAAGATATTAAATTTCTGTCATTCGTGAACAAAAATAATTTGACAGCTTTTTCGATTGAAATTTATTTTTTTCTTTAGCTCTTGTCGAATGCAAATGGGAGACAATTTCAAAAAAAAATTCTTAATTGATTTCAACTATTTCAGAAGTGTAATTTAGATAATTTCTCACGTAAATCACTGTTCTATCACATTTATTAATTTCTCCAAAATTAAAGATCAGTTCATACCCATCTAAGACACAAAGATTGGGATCGAAATCATTTCTAGTTTCAGTAAGTACAATACAGTCAAAAGGTTCGCTAAAGGAATTCAGTGTAACAATTAGATTATCCAAATTTTTTTATATACTTCTAATATTTTGGTGAAATTTTTAAATGCATTTTTATGTTCAATATTATACTTAGCTATATTGCTTAAGCCTTCAGTAGGAAACTCATCATAATTATAATAACTTATGAATGGATCCATCTCCAGTTTTGCTGTTACTATTTAGTTTGGTAATTCTCTCGGTGTGGGCAGTTTTTAGATCTATCCGCACTGTTCTTGATGTTACTTTCTTCCTTACTATTTTTTGCCTTATTATTTTCTTCGCTTATGTCCTCCTCGCCTATGTCCTCTTCACAACTGTCCTCTTCTTCTCCTAGATTTTCTATTGTGTAGGGCACACCATCAATCACTAATGTTTTCTTCTTAATTAAAGCTACTTTGCCATTGCCTCTAGCCTCCTTCAGGTAGAATCCCAATTTCTTTAATTCAGCATAGTCTTCAGGCGTGTAGTCTTCTGAGACAAAAATCCCGGTTCCTTTGAACTCACTTGCCTTCGCTAATATTTCAGATTTCAATTTATATCTAAGTAGTTCTACCAGGAGAGGGCGTTTCGTATTATTGTTTCTTTTGCCAATACGGTAGATATCTCTCAGTTCGTTGACGTTTATTTTTGAATTTAGATTATTTTCCAATACGCTCGTGAAAGTATTTATATCATCAATATCATTTCAATTTTCCCTTATGCCATAGAATACTAGATTGATTTTTTTTTATTTTACGTTCAATATTGATTAGTCTTCCTTTTAATGTTTTATTTTCTTCTCGGAGAAGTAGATTTTCGTTTTTCATACTCTGAAGTTTTCTAGGATTTCAGTTCGTATTGAGCGCACCTCATTTTAAGTTCTTCAGCTGCTTTTTCAGTTTCCTTTGGTAGCTCGTATATTTGGTAGTTACTAATCTGCTTATCCATTCCTTTTGACATAGTCGTCTTCAAATTACTATCACTCAGAGTTGGTCACTTAGCTACTCCCACGTTTAACGGAGGTCGATTCGTGTCTTTGTTTTTTACTCGCAAGCCTCGATTGTGAAAAGTGTTGTTTTTATTGTCTGTTGATTGCAATTGATAATTTGGATATCGTTATTGCATAGAAATGGGCAATTACCAAACATAACAAACTATATCAATGTACTCCTGGGCACCACACCTTCACTTTGGTATAACTTTTTTTTTAAACACTAGTATGAGACCCAACTATAATCCGAATTCAGCAGGAGCTGAATTCACATACCGTTCTTATACTTATATTCCCTAGGTACATTCTATTATTTATGCAAAGTTCTTCAAAATTAATCTTTACCATTTTTCTGTTCCCAATTTGATTATTTTGTCCATTTTAAGACATCTTTGACATTTTCCTGTCATATTTGCTCTTTGGTTCCCATTTTGTGAAGAGGATATTCCTGCATATAAATATGATGTTTAGTTGAATTCTAAATGTCTATTTCTAAATTTTGAATTCTATACTTTTGTAGGTTGAGCATATTGAATGAATTGATCGAAACATAATTATGATTATAGAAAAACTCTACTGCCACCCTTTTGGATCATCTGCGTTGACTAGAATATGGCCAAGGTTCCAAAGATGCAAAATAAACAGAAAAATATAAAAAAAATCTATAGCAGGTATTTATGCAATGTATTAGTATCATAAAATATATATATATATATATATATATATATATATATATATATATAAATATATATATATATATATTGTTATGGTGAGGTGATTGCGGTTTGTTTTATTTTATTATTTCCACAATAAAAATATTTTTTTACATTTTCAAATCCTTTAGCTAGTTGCCCTTTGAATTCAATTCAATATGTTCATAAATAAATACCCATATAAATATTCCAAATGCCCTGCTATGTATTTTACCTTTTTCTCATTCGACTCTTTTACCTTACTTTCTTTACCTCAGTTAACTCAATCAGTACGCCTATGGAATCTCAGGAGTAAGTTCAACTATGGAGCCCTCTGGTAGTTCTTCAGGTCAGTTTCAGAAAAATGGCAAACTGTTTTGATCAATTATTGAAAATAAGTCAAAATTCATCAAAATAATAATTTCCTTTATTCAGGAAGACTTACTGTTACCTATTCTGCGATAATTAACTCAAATTAGTTGTTTCATAGCAAAATATACATGAAAAGTGCAATTATGTGATAATAAAAAAAGTGTAGGTTATGTTGTTTTCAGATAAATAATTCTGAGTCTATGTACCAATTTATAAAAGTTTTTCATCGAAGGAGTTCTTAAAAGGTTTATTTTTTTAAATGCACTGAGTTTTGTAACTTTAATGGTTATAATGTACCTGTGGTTTCTTGAAATGCAAAAGTTCATTGTTTTGGATCACTCTCCTGTTCTTGGAAACTGCCGTTCCGGTCTGCAGCCCCTCGGACTGATATATGTATGGAATGAGAAGGTAAGATTCGTATGTACCTGGTTTTTATCAGCTAATGTTCTTTCTGGTATTTATTATGATGTAATGATATACCTACTCATATCCTATTTATTAATATGGAGTGGAATTATCACATGTGCCCTTAGAATACCCTTAATTTCATCAACCTTACTCACAATAATATCTTAATAATGTTCCATATCCCATAAAACTGTATTGAATCCAGTGATACCGATTGTAAAAAATTGTATATTTGAAAATATGTATGGATGGAATTGAATGCCCACTACGCTTGAAAATGTTCATAAACACCAATTAAATAAAAAACATGAAGAAAAACTTGACATTTGATAGGTGGAAAGGTGATCGCATCACGAATTTATTTTTCAAATTACATATACATATAAATAAAAAATAAATATATAAAATTATATATACATATTCGAATGAAGTTTCAGTTTAAATTTTTTCAAGAAACCCTTCTGTGTAAGAAAGTGTGGGAAATTTCTAATAGTCTTTTTACCGAGTCTCAGAATTGTTTGTGTACTGAAAAAATATATTTGATCCATATTGTGTCCATCGGAATACTCAAGAACTCAAGAGTAAATAGAAATCAAGATAAAAATAAATATGATAAAATATCTTTGAATCCGTAGGATAAAGGAGAAGAGGTTCGGGTTTTTTTCAATACCTTCCCACTTGAAAACTTTTTTCGGTGAGAACAGTCGAAAACGACCAAAAATATTCCAAAAATTACCACCAAACCAGAAAAAAAAACATGGTGGTGCATTAATATATTGTCTATAATAATCCAAAAACTAGTTTAGTGTTCCTTCTAACTTCCATTAATTCCAAAAATACATTTTCTCAAAAATATTCAGTCAAAAAGTAAAATACAAATTTAAATGTCATATCCTCACTAGAAAGGGGAGGAGGGACCCAAAAAAACTCTAGATACTCTCAAATGATATGTATTGTTTCAGAAAAGGCGGACGGTGGATATGCAGAAAACCAGTAGGAAAGCATTTGTCTTCTCATTCAGAGACACTTTCCTGGATCCAAGGTTGTTGCAGACGAACTGCAAAGTGCTTATATGGAAGGGGTTGTCACTAACCCTAACAGATCCAGCGGGAGCCTAGCGGGGAAAATCTTCAACAACCAAAAGATCAAATGGGCCATTAAGAGCTGGAAAGGACGGAATATTCCCAGCCTCACTACAAAATGGACTTGAGATGAATGAGCCCTTCTTGAAAAGGCTGTCCAAGGCAAGTTTCATTTTCGGTCACATACCAAAAGCCTGGAGGGAGGTAGCAGTGGTGTTCATACCAAAGACTGGGAGACGTCCAGCAGACAAACCAAAGACTCATCACCCCATCAGTCTCAATCCTTTTTTCCTGAAAACAAGGGAGAAAATAAGAAGTGAAATCCTCTTGGACAGACTACTTCACAAAAAACAGTTCGCCTATCAAACAGACAAATCAACGAATAATGCTCTGAAATTCTTAGTTGAAAGCATTGAAAAGACATATTTGTCAAAGAAATGGCTCTATGTGCATCCATCGATATGGACGGTAGTAAAACTACATGACTCTGGAATCACGACTCAAGGTAACGCTGATGACCTGGTTGTCACTATTAGGTGAAACATGACGGGATAATATCCAATCGCCTGCAGACAGCCCTGAATAGGATCGGAAGCTGGTACGCAAAGAAGGGAGTAAATCCTTCCAAAACAGTTCTGGTTCCATTCACAAAGAGGCAAAATAATAAGATTCCAAGACGGAGACAAGCGAAAAGACTTTGCATCGCCATAGAAATCCGAACAGCCTCTCGAGTTGGACAAGAATGACTTGAATCTGGAACATGACTGCTCACTGGACATTGTCCTCTGAGGTATAACCTCAAAAAAATTATAGATCAGACAGTGAACTGTGCCGTTACTGCGAGAACTTTGCTGAAACTGTAGAACCTCTGATTTGCGACTGCCAATCGCTGTTTCACAAAAGGCTCAAGTTCCTCGAAGGGGTTCCATTAACGCCCTCAGACATCAAGAACTTAGCTCCAGGGAAACTGAAAAACTTTGCAAGGAGTTTAGGAATCTTTGACTTTGAATGAATGAATTGTAATGTACAAAAGATCCTATAGGTTGAGGTACGGAGAGGCTGATCCCCCTACAATCTACTGAAATGAGTCAAGAGATGATATCCATGACTCTCTGTCGAGAGACTAGAAGGAACTAACTGAAATCTATTGAAAAATCTCTTGCAGTGGCGGTTTTCTTGCTTAAATTTAGAACCAGATAATACCTGCCGATGCTTATTGTCTCTGAGCTAGCGTATGATCTTATTTCAATATGAAACAAATATTTGAGAAGCTAATTCATAGGATTTCTCTATAGGTAGTATTCCCTTTCATCTGGGAGTGCATAATGATTTTCAGTGGCCCATTTGGCTAGAAGATTGCCGGAAAATTCAGAACAAAACACTGCAATTACCAATGTTCTTAACTATCTCAACTAATTTAACATAATTCATTAGTAGGAGATTTGAGCCGGTTCTGAGTCTCCCCTCACCACTATGACGTCACGTGTAACCTTGAATGCTTGCAGGTGTGCAATGTGGTGTGTGTTTGACCTTGAGATTTGACTTTGAGATTTGTCATTGAGTTTTGATGTTGGGATTGTTTCGGCAACCTTAAGATTTGATCTTGAGTTTTTGTTTGACCTTGACTGAAGTTGTGGTGTAGGCATACATATTCTGTGTGGTCATGACCTTCATGAATCCTTGCACTCTCCAAGCGAGGTGGGCGTTTATCCTGTGAGAGAGCTAAGAGTAAACTGCGAGTATTGATGAGTGCGCTGAATGTCGAAAGAATCCCCTCAAATCCATACAGATT